>WSPJ01000128.1:28117-51696 GCA_009764595.1 Geothlypis trichas
TCAATATCAATCACAGAATGCTGCAATTGTCTCCGCTCCAAAGAGAGCAGTAATAAAATACACCCTTTAAAATAGGAGTGCATATTTTTTAGAAGCTCTTTGAAATATTTCTCCCTAACTGGAGTAGGAAACCTAGAAACCTCGGAGAACCAAGGACACTGTGGCAGCTTCAGGCCCAAAAAGTGCAAACAGTGAATTGAGGAGAGCTGACTGGGAGGATGGGACTTCATAACCTGAAGCTCTAACTGGACCATTAACCCCAATATGGAAATGGACCAAAACCCATAAAACTGTGAAAATGTGTGACGTGTCATCCATCTCAGGTGTACCCTCAGCCGGGCTCTTGTACTGCCCCAGGTGTATCCTTTGAAGGCCTTTTAATGAATCCCTACTTTATTCCTGTAACACTGTCCAGCCTCTGCTCTAGGCAGCCTCTCAAGGCATCCAGGCCTGGCTGGCTGGGACACCTGGGGCCACCTGACAGGTCCAGCTGACCCTGGCATGTCGAGGGCTGCTGCTCATCAGCCCCTGCAGCACTGGGGCTCTGGGCTCTCCTTCCTGTGGACAGAACTGTCCTCCTCCTCCAGGTGCCCATGGCCAAAATCAGGATTCCTCCTCCAAATTTCCATCTATGCAAAGATTGTTCCCAGATGAAATCTGCCAGGACAGACAGATCTGGCTGGCTTGGTCACCCAGGGGGCACCTCTCATCTGCCTTTGAAACACTGGGACCATGTGCTTTTCTTTCTTATGGGAAAAAAACACCTTTCACATCCAGGCACCCATGGCCAAAGCTGGGAATCCACCTCCAGAATTCCCTATATCCACGGATTTCTCTCAGACAGAATCTTCCAGGAAAGACAGCTCTGGCTGGCCTTGGTTTCCAAAGAGCTGGTTCTCATCTGCCTTTGAAACATTGGGGCTCTGCTCTTTCCATCCTTATGAAAAGAACACTCTTTCTGTCCTGGTGCCCACAGGCAAAACTGAGATGACATCTTCAAAATTCCCTATACCCAAGGATTTCCCCCAGATGAAAGGTGTCAGGAGAGACAGCTCTGGCTGCCTTGGCCCATGGGTGGCCACCTCTCATGTTCTCCCAAAACACTTGAGCTTCGTACTTTTCTTTCCTAGGGGAAAAGCCATCCATTTTGATCAGGTGCCCATGGCCAAAGTTGGGAATCCTCCTCCAGAATTCCCTATATCCAAAGATTCCTCTATGATGAAAGCTGTCAGGACAAACTTGTCTGTCTGTCTTGGCCTCTCAGGAGCCTTCTCTCTCTGCTTCTGCCCCTGAAAAGTTTGGGCTTTGTGCTTTCCTTCCTGTGGAAAAAACCATGCTAGATATCACAGATATATGCAGAAATGGCCAAAATTTTGATTCCACCTGCAAAATTCCCTATATCCAAGGTCTACTTTCAGAGAAAAGCTGCCAGGACAGAGAAGTCTGGCTGGCCTTGGACTCTGATGGCCGCCTTTCATCTGGCCCTGAAACACCAATGTTCCATACTTTCCTTCCTAGGGAAAAGAACCGTCCTTCTCCTCCAGGCATCCATGTCCAAAACTGGTATTCTGCCTCTACAATTCCCTATATCCAGAGATTGCTCCCAGACAAAATCTGCCAGCACTGTCTAATCTGGCTGCCCTTGGCCTCTGGTTGCTGCCCCTCATCTGCCCCTGGAGCACTGGAGCTTGGCTGTTTCCTTGCTATCGAGACCCCGGTGACACTGTGAGGACCTGGTGGAACCATGGAGACCATTGTGACACTGTGGGATACCATGGTGACACCGTGGGGCTTCACGGAACCAAGAGAACACCATGGCTCTGTGGGGCCTTGTGGGACCATGGAGACCATTAGGACCCTTCAGGGCCTTGTGTCACCAAGGGGCCACTGTGACACCTCGGGGACTCATGGAATCGAGGGGGCACTGGGACATTGTGGGGCCCTGTGGAATGAGAGGAACAGCTCTGGCTGATTTGGCCTTACAGGGGTGACGTGACAGGTCTGGCTGATCTTGGAACGTCAAGGGCTGCCTCTCATCTGCCCATGAAACACTGGGGCTCCATGTTTTCCTTCCTGTGTAAAAGAATTTCCTCTCTTCTCAGACACCCATAGACAAAATTGGTACTCCCCCCTAAAAATTTCCTGTGTGCAATGGAAAGATACCCAGAAAAAACCTGCTAGCTCTGTCAGGCCTTGGCCTCTGGTGGTCACCTCTCATCTGGCTTGGAAGCACCAGGGCTCTGTGCCTTCCTTCCTCTGGAAAAGAACTGGCCTTGTCCAGGGGCCATGGCAGAAATTGGAATTTGGTTGCCAAAACTCCATCTATCCCAGGATTGCTCCAAGACAAAAGCTGCCAGGACAGACAGCTCTGCATAGTCATGGACTTTGATGATTTTCTTAGACTAGGAGAAGAATTTTCTCATCTGAAAACACCATGGAGAGGGTCCAACGATCCCCCAGGCTGGGTTTTCCAGGCCTTAAAGAACATAACCCATGGAGGATGGTCTCAGTTGTGAAGAGACTGAGGACAGAACAGCCTGAGGCAGGAGCAGGATACAAGTGACCCTTGCAGGCCTGGGGCCTCATGGCCTCCTTGTCCCTGCTCAGCAGCCTGGCAGCGGCCGCCCCATGCTCCTGCCCTTGTCATTGCACATCCCCACATGCCAGTGCCCATCCCGGCAAGAGCCCTGAGCAAGGAGGGAGGGACAGCATCTGCCTGGCCAGGCCCTGGGGCTCAGCCCTTGGCCCTTGGCATTCCTCAAACACATCCAGCTTTGCTCAGCACCAGAGACACCTTGGCCTTGTTTGTCCCCAGCTGTCATCACTGCCTCCAGTGTTCTGCTCTACCTGGAACCTGGGAACACTTTCTCAGTGGGACCCATTAAAACTTGAGTAAACTTCAAAAGTTCCAATTTAAGTTTGAGTTCTTGAGAAGTTTTCTGAAGAGTCTCTCAGGGACTGAGTCTGATGTAAACAACACCAAAGTCCCAAGAGGCTCATTAAATTCCTTGTGCTGTGTCTGTGCTGCTGAGCTTTAAAGGAACAGCTCTTGCCAGGGCCAGCTCCTCTCCCAGCCCAGCAGGGCTGAGGGCTCTGCCTGCAGGCACTGAGGGGACAGGAGCCAGGCAGAGACAGGCTGAAGGCAATCAGGATTAGGAAGACATTGAGCTGAGACTGCACTTGGGGAAAGATCTTCACAGCCCTGTGCATGGTGAGTGTGTGGGTGCAGGGCAATGTCCCCTGTGCTCCTGGAGGCATCTCCTGAAGCCAGCACAGCCCACAGCCTGGGGGATGTGTCAGGAGGACTCTCCCAGTTTCTCTGTGGCACAGCAGGAGGAGGAGGAGGAGGAGGAGGATGATGTGATGCAGAGCGGGGCTGCCCTGGGCACCGTCAGAGGGACAGGGCAGGACGGCTCCTGCTGCCAGGGATGGCTGCAGGGGCTGAAGCTGGGGCTGCAGCCAGGGCTGCTCAGAGCTCCAGATCATGCCCAGTTCATTTCAGAAGGGATTTGTCATGAGCTTATTTAGGGCAGGAGTTTCCTGCTTGTGTCTCTGCTTTCCTGAATCTGTGCTCCCACTTTTCCCTGGCTCAACTTGGTGGCAATGGAAACTCAGCTGTGCAGGGCTGAGCAGGGGCTGAGGCTCTTAAACCATCACTCTGAGGATTTCTGGGCACCTGAGCAAGTGCCTGCACCTGCCCAGCCTCCAGATCCATGCAGCATCACCTTTCCATGGTGCCCAGGCTGACGGAGCTGTTCTTTAATCCCTGCAGGGCCGAGCAGCTGCAGGGCAGGGCTGGCCCAGGGGCTGGGCTGGGCTCTGGCAGCTGTGGCAGGGAAGGAGCCCGGGGCCACAGGAGCAGCTGGGGCTGGGACAGCTCCAGCAGCAGAGCCGTGGGCAGGCAGGGAGGGAGGCAGTGCTGAGGGAAGCCCTGCTGCAGGGCAGATGTGGCACCTGCCGGGCCTGGCCTGCAGGGCACACACTGCCCTGAGCAGCCCAGCTCTTGTGTCCCCTGGCAGCCAGCACAGCCCTCAGCCCGGGGGCTCGGGGCCCTCAGTCCCTCCTGGGGCAGAGTAGCCCCAGAGATGAAGGGCATCTCTGCGGCCATGTGCCCATTCCCTGCTGACCAGGGCCTGAGGGCCACTGTCCTGCCCTGCTGCTGCCTGCCAGGGGCTGGCCAGGGCTGCCCAGGGAAAGGCTTTTCCTCAGGCCCGGCTCTCTCTCTCTCCTTGCCTTGCCCAGCTGCTGCTGCCATTGCTCAGGGGCTCTCTGCAATGGCAGTTCCAGCTGCAGGGCCAGGCCCAGCCCTTGGGCTCCTCCTGTGCAGGCTGAGCACAGCAATGGGGTGTCCCAGCTCCCTGTGCCCGGGCAGCTCTGGGCAGGGCAGCCTGGCAGGCTGGCAATGAGCCCACTCTGCTGACTCTGGCAAAGGCAGGAGCCACTTTGTGTGCCAGGGATCCCTCTGCTCTCAGCAGTGTCTCCAGGCTGTCCAGGGTAACACGGGAGTGGATCTCAGAAACGTGCAAGTTCAGGGCAGCTGGAACAGGAGAGAGGGACAGAGCAGCTCCCCTCAGTCTGCACTAAGCCTCAGACAATCCTCCTGCTTTTCTGGACTCTCTCTTCTCCCCAGGCGCAGCAAAATCTCTATTTCTGCCTCCTGCAATCCCCATCCCTTCACTCAGGCAGCTCCTCTGCCTTAGGGGAACACTCTTTATCCAAGTTTTATACCATGGCTGGCCCTTCCCTCATTTTACCCCTGCACTGACTGGGGATCAGGGCTCAGTCCCAGGTGTCTTGCAGCTCAAGGTCCAGCTCCTCACACAACACTGAATAGCAGCAATCAGGGCTCCAGCAACAGAACTGAAGGAATGTCTCCTAGACATAGACAGGGGGAGGTGTTTAGTGGCAGGAAAGGGTCTGTGAGAAAGGACCTTTATTTTACTGTGAGAAATCTCCCCTTGTTATCCCTGTATTTTCTCCTTCTGTAGGTTGAAATGTGCAGTCACAGCAAATGTCCAACAGCAGCTCCATCAGGCGCTTCCTCCTGCTGGCACTGGCAGACACGCGGCAGCTGCAGCTCCTGCACTTCTGCCTCTTGCTGGGCATCTCCCTGGCTGCCCTCCTGGGCAACGGCCTCATCATCAGCGCCGTAGCCTGCGGCCACCACCTGCACACGCCCATGTTCTTCTTCCTGCTCAACCTGGCCCTCAGCGACCTGGGCTGCATCTGCACCACTGTCCCCAAAGCCATGCACAATTCCCTCTGGCACACCAGAACCATCTCCTACGCAGGATGTGCTGCGCAGCTCTTTCTGTTTCTCTTCTTCATTTCAGCAGAGTTTTCCCTGCTGACCATCATGTGCTACGACCGCTACGTGTCCATTTGCAAACCCCTGCACTATGGGACCCTCCTGGGCAGCAGAGCTTGTGCCCACATGGCAGCAGCTGCCTGGGCCAGTGCCTTTCTCAATGCTCTGCTTCACACAGCCAATACATTTTCCCTGCCCCTGTGCCATGGCAATGCCCTCGGCCAGTTTTTCTGTGAAATCCCCCAGATCCTCAAGCTCTCTTGTTCCAAATCCTACCTCAGGGAACTTGGGCTCATTGTGCTTGGTGCCTGTTTAGCATTTTGCTGTTTTGTGTTCATGGTTTTCTCCTATGTGCAGATCTTCAGGGCTGTGCTGAGGATCCCCTCTGAGCAGGGAAGGCACAAAGCCTTTTCCACCTGCCTCCCTCACCTGGCTGTGGTCTCCCTGTTCCTCAGCACTGCTGTATTTGCCTACCTGAAGCCCCCTCCATCTCTTCCCCATCCCTGGATCTGGCCCTGTCAGTTCTGTACTCGGTGGTGCCTCCAGCCCTGAACCCCCTCATCTACAGCCTGAGGAACCAGGAGCTCAAGGCTGCAGTGTGGACACTGATGACTGGATGGTTTAAGAAATCCTAAACTGCTGGTCACATTCTGCAATTTACTTGCAATAAAAGTTGTCTTTGATAGTAGTTGGGTTTGGTGGTTTCTGTGTTCTTTTTTTTTCTTGTTTTAGTTTTTTAATATTGTCCAGAAATAAATGCCATTGTTTGGGCCATTTCTAATTTTGTTTCTTTCCACCATGGCTGTGGCCATAGACTGGGTCAATGAGGAGTGGCACTCTTGGTGGCTTCAAATGAAATAAAGGATCTCTCAGTAGTTTTCAAGGGCGATGTCCCTTTTTGTTCCTTCCCTGGAGCTGGAGCAGCAATGTCTGTGTGCAGAGCTGGGGGCAGATCAGGGCTGGCACAGCAGCTGTGCCCAGCAGCAGCAGCACTTGGTGTTGCCAGTGCTGCTGCCATGGCCCTGCCCCGCTGCCCTGCTGGCCCTGGTGTTGCTGCAGGGCCTGAGTGCTCTCGGGGCCGGGCACAGCCCTGGGGGTGGCAGTGCCGGGGCTGCAGCAGGGCCAGGCCATGGGCACTGCTGGGGCAGCGCTGACGCCTCAGGCCAGGCCCTGGGGGCTCCAGGCTCCTTGCCCAGGCTCTCTCAAGAACACGGCCAGGCCAATGCTGAGCACAGAAAAGCCCCGTCAGCAGCCCCAGGCTGGCCGTGGGCAGGCTGGGGGCAAACAGCATGGCTGGGGCTCTGCAAGGGCCCTGGGGCACACGGGAAGGAGCAGCAGAGCAGGGGCTGATCCATCCCCAGTGCGCTGCACAGCCCAGGGCAGCATCCCAGAGTGTCCTGATGGAGCTGCCAACAACATTCCCCCTCTGCAGCCCTGGCCTCTGCCCCAGCTCACACAGGTGCCCCATCCTTGCAGGCACAGATACAGCAGCACTGGCTCAGCAGCCCCTGTTTGCATTGCACAGAGCAGGGGGAGCACCCCCATGCTGTTGCTGTGGGGACATGAACCTGAGGGAGCACAAATGCCATCAGCCCCTGGGGCCAGCAAGGGCTGGGGGACACCAGGGAAACCACTCAGCTTTGTCCTGGCCTCTGCACTCAGCCAGAAAGTTTGTTCCCATCAGCTGGGACTTTCCTGTCCCACTGCAGACGCTGTTGCTCAGAGCTAGGGCTACCTGGCAGCCACCCCCAAACTGCCCTCAGCATTTCTTTTGCTTCACCTTTGCTTTCTTTACTCTTCCTGCTACAAATTTTTTCAAATCACCCACTTCAGGGGGTCCAGAAGTGGACACACCACTCGAGGTGTTGCTCAACCAGTGCTGAGCACAGGGGAAGAATCCCTGCCCTGCTTCTGCTGGCCACACCATTCCTGATCCAGACCAGGAGCCATTGGCCTTCCTGCCCACCTGGGCACACTGCTGCCTCATGTCCAGCCTGCTGTCCATCAGTCCCTGCAGGTCCCTTTCTGCCTGGCTGCTCTCCAGCCACTCTGTCCCCAGCCTGTAGCACTGCAGGGGTTGTTGTGGCCAAAGTGCAGGACCCAGCACTTGGACTTGTTAAACCTCACCTTGTTGGATTTGGCCCTGGATCCAGCCTGTCCAGGGCCCTGTGCAGAGCCCTCCTACCCTCCAGCAGATCAACACTCCCAGACAACTTGGTGTCACCATGGTTCCATGAGGCCCCAGAGTGTTCCAACGGTCTCCATGATTCCATGAGGCCTCCCAGTGTCACAATGTCCCTTTGGTTCCATGGGACCCCTTTGTTGTCACAAAGTCCTTTGGATCCTTGGGCCCTGCACTGTCACAATGGCCCTTGGTCCCCCAAGGCCCTGCAGTGTCACAATGGCACCTTGGTTCCATGAGGTCTGGCAGTGCAGCAATGCTCTCCTTGGTTCCACAGTGTCACAATGGCCTCTTGGTCCCAAGGGCCACCACGGTGTCAAACATGTTTTCTTCATTCCAGGAATCCCTGATGAGCAGCACTGGCCCCTTGGTTCTATGGGGCCCTGCAGCGTCACAATGGCCCCATCATGACACCAGGTCCTGCTCTGTCACAATGCTCTGCATGGTTCCACAAGGCCCTGCAGGGTCACAGTGGCCTCTTGACTCCATGAGGCCTCAGAGTGCCACAATGAATTCCTTGGTGCTGCAGTGTCACAATGGAGCCCTGGTGACACAAGATCCTGCAGTGACACCAGGGACCCTTGGTTCCATGGGGCACCACAGTGTCACAATTGTTCCCTCAGTTCCCAGAGTCCTTGCAATGGAGCAATGGCCCCTTGATTCCATTGTCCCCAGGCTCTCACAACGGCTCTGTGTCTGGTTCCAGAGAATCACAGAATGAGCAAGGCTGGCCATTGAATTCCAGCACACACCTCAGCTCTCTGATGATCCCGGCACCATGCTGGGCCCTGTTTCAGACTGGAGCAGAGCAGATGTTGATGGGACAGGAGCCCTGAGGGGCTGTCAGGGACCTGCAGCTTGCAAGGGGCTCTGCTCTCCCTCAGGTGATCTCAGAGAGATCCAATCGCAGCTGGGCACCTCAGGGCACAAGTGGCACTGCCTGTCCATGGGCACACAGCTGATGTCTGCCTGGAAAGGGGCATAGGTGTTAATACCTGTTAGTTTCATAATACACAAGCAAATCTTTATTATCTGGGTCACTTTATCATCTGAGTACTTTTAAGAAATGACACTGTATTCCAATAAGGAGCAAACATTTCCTGGAACTACTGGATTCTTCTACTGATGGCAGGGGAAGAAATACTGACCTTCTCCTATATCATTGCCTCCAATATTCATTCTAATATTTCATTACTCTATTTCTTCAGGTGTTTCCAGCTCTCCTGTTTAAATGGACATGTCTAAGGGCATCTCATCATTTAGAGCAGCTGGATCGATGGCCTTCCCCTTGCTCCCATATTTCCTCCTGTGGCTTTTCTCTGGTCATTCCAATGCGTTTCCCTTGACTGGCTTCATACTTTCAGCTTCAGGGAATTGCCCAATCTTTCAGAAGTTTAAATACCAACTTTGTCAGCATTTTAGTTGTAGTTTTCAGTTTTATATCACCTCTTCTTATATTTTTGTCTTAAATCCTTCCTGCATGGCAATCCCTTGGGGATGGTGGACATGTCAGATGTTGCTGGGATGTCACAAAGAGAATAGAGAAGGATTTAGATGTTTCTTAAATTTCATCATATTCACATTTCTTATGTTGGCCATGAAGAGAAACCTTTCTGTACCTCTTAGTCTCACCAGTTCCTGCTCCCTCAAAGGACACGAACCTGATGAGTTGTGGTTCCCACTCCAGTGGCTGCACTTGGACCTCCCTCCAGAGCCAGAGCAGAGCTCCCTTGTCCCAGAAAGTCCCTGGCAAAGCAGGGATGAAGGAAAGAAGACAGGCTGTGGGGATCAGGGGCAGGGCAGAGTCCAGGAGAAGAATGACTTTTGCATTTGATGGAGCTGTGCCTTCCCTTGGCTTTGTTGGCTGACAAGAAATGAACATCCCTCTGTGTCTCGGGCAGCTCCTTCTCCAAGGAAAGCAGCTGGGAATTGGAGCCAAGGAGCTGAAAGCTGCAGGTGCAGCCTGGGCTGGAGGGAGTTCAGATTTGCACAAGGCTGCTCTGAGTGCCAGGGCTTGGATGGGGGAAATGGTGGGGTGGGGGTAGGGACAGAGTCTGATTGAGTGTCAGCCATGAAGGGTCTTGATTGTCATATCTATTCAAACTGCAGGAGGAAGTACCTGGATTCAATGTCAATTGGAGATTGCTATTAACAGGGGGCAAAAAGAACCTAAAAAAGGACACTTAAAATTGTTTTATCACTGTCTTTTTAAATAGAACATATTCAGTTGAACACACTTTTGAAATCTCTCTTATTAACCACACAAGATTTGGAAACTGAAATCAAATTATCCCCAGAGGCTTGGCTTGTTAAGGTGTTCTGAATGTTAATGAGCCCTGGGACACTGAATTCCTGCACTGAAGAGCTGAAGGCTGAACAAGCCTCTGCAGCAGGAAAATTCAGCAGCAGCCTCCAAGGTGCTGAGGATGTCAGCAGCCCCCAGTGAGGCCAACCCTGCCCAGAGAGCGTGGGGGAATGGGCAGACAAGGAGAGCGTCCCTGGGGCTGGGGCAGCACAACTCAGAGGCACCAGCGGCTCCAGCTGGGCAATGGAGTGTGGGATGTGGCTGGGAAAGCCCTGCCTGGGCTGGGCCAAGCAGGACACACAAGCCCTGACCCTCATCCACTAAAAAACTCTCTGAAGGAGACATTTGAAATGGAATTACAATTGTTTGTGTCCTTTGAGTTGGACTCCCTGGAGAAATACCAACAAAAGGTTCTCAGCAGCTCAGAAGAACAAAACAGCCTTTGCTGGCAACTTTAGAAAATCAGAGAAACTTTGGCAAAAGGCTTATTATGACATTTTAGTGGATTTGGTTTGTTAATTTAAGATTTTTATAATCTTGATATTTCCTAATTAATATATTGATGAGTGTGGTGGGTTTTAGTGTTGGTAATTTATTATGTAAATATTTTGCTAAGAGATAGGATTAGGAGAAAAGTAAAGTAGGCTTTAAATTTTAAAAGAGTATAAAGAAAATTTTATGAAAAATAAAAAACAAAAAGTATGTAAGAATTAAAATAAACTTTTTACAACATTTTTTTTCTTTACAACTTTTTTTTTACTGATAATGTATAGAATGTAAATTTAAAATTTCTAGTTAGTTTACTATTTTTAGAATAGTCTTTATTTAGTTTACTTAGGGAGAGAAGTTTTTCTTTTTAAGGTTATGGAGTTTTTTTACAAGAGGAAAAAATAGTTTTTGTGGTTTTAATTTTGTCATGGATAACAGTTGTCTGGGGAACTGTTATTGTGAAGTTGGTTTTATTGCTACAGGCTTTTTTACAGCTTGTTGATGGGGCATGTCAACTTATGGGGTATTG
Organism: Geothlypis trichas; assembly: GCA_009764595.1. Taxonomy (NCBI): domain Eukaryota; kingdom Metazoa; phylum Chordata; class Aves; order Passeriformes; family Parulidae; genus Geothlypis; species Geothlypis trichas. Next base: position 38,931 of record WSPJ01000128.1, read on the forward strand.
TTTGAAAGATGAGTTATTTAAAGGTAAAAGTTTTTATTATTTACTTTTAAAATTATTTTTATCTCTGGGAATAGAGGTCTTCTTTTGGGGATACTGGATTACTTTTTTTTTTCCTGTTTAAACTTTATATGAAATTACAGGGTTTTAAAATTGGTTTATTTTAGTATGGAGGTTTTTGTTTGATATTATTTTGAATATTTAATTTTTTAAATAGCTTTATGAGTTATAAAGAAAAAGAGTTTTTTCTTTATATTTTATAAGAGGATTTTAGTTTTAAGATAAAAGGGTTTTTTCTTCTTTTTTTCTTTTTTTGGAATTTAATTTCTTCTTGACTGATTTTGATGGTTTTCTGTTGGTTGTTATATGCTTATATTTTGTTTTTTCTTTTACTTAAGGGAGGATTGAAGTATTGAAAGGGTTAACACCTTACCCACTGGTAGCTTGTGGTGGAAGTTGTGGTTGGGTTGTGTTAGGATTGGTTTTATGGTTGGTTTTTGGGGTTTTTTTTGTGTTTAATTTTAGTTGTAGGGTTATTTTGTATGGGTTGTAAGTTGTAGGAGTTTTTATTTTTAGTTTTGTTGCAGGGAGGGGACTTGGTAAGATTTTAACAGCAGTGGCTGGCTTTGTTCTGGTTGGGGTTTTGTAGCCTCTTTTGTTTTCCTGTTTGGGAGTTGTTGGGGTTTGGTTTGGTCAGAATGGGGCCGATGGGGGGGGCAGCCTGGGCAGGGGTGACGGGGCTCAGCCCACAGCAGGGTTGCTTGGTTTGGTTTGGTTTGGTTTGGTTTGGTTTGGTTTGGTTTGGTTGAGATGAGGGCTGGGGATCGCTGCATCTTTGTTGACTGGAAAAGAAGGAGGAGGTTCCTGGTATTTTTTGTCTTTAACATTTGTGTTCACAGAGGCATGTTCAGTATCTCAGAGCTTTAACAGATTGTCAGTTACACAAAATGTTTGGTATATTTGTACTTTTTAAAATTCTTCTCATGTCAAACTACGACAAACATTCAAGCAACCAAAACCACTTCTCAAAGCATTAACTTGCCCCATTCAACTTCACAAACTCTAAGCCTGTGCAATTTTAAGCTAATCAAAATTTTCAGGAGCACAGAAACAGAAGAAGAAGACACAAAAAGAAAGAAAGACAAAAAAGATCCCAAGAAGCACTTACACAGCTACCAACTCCTGGATTCTAGCACTGTTCAGATAGAAATTCCAAGACGAGGTAGGGTCAAGATGTGTGCTTGCCTTGTGGTCAGCCTTCAATACCCCTCGGTCTCCCTGGGCCCTTCCCCCAGGTGGGGCTTGGGCTCATTTGGTCCCTCAGGAGCTGGGCTGGGGCTGCAGAGGTGGCTGTGGAGCATTGCCTGTGCTGTGCCAGGGACTGGCAGCCACTGCTGGGCTGGGATAGAGGCTCTGGGGGGATTGGGGTTCCAGGGCAGGGCAGGGCTGGGGTTCCAGGGCAGGGCAAGGCTGGACCTGCCCCTTCCTCCCCGGCACACAAAAAGTTTTGAGCCAACAATCTCTTCCTGTCTGTCACAATAGGGAATTTTGAAGGTGCAATCCAAATTCTGATTATGGGCCCCTGGCTGAGAAGTGCAGCTCTTTTCCATAGGAAAGAAAGGATGCAGCCCCATTGCTTCAGTAGCAGATGACAAGTGATCCTCAACATTCCAAAGTCAGCCTGACCAGTCAGGTGGCTCCTGGGAGGCCAAACCAGCCAGATCTGTTTTGTGTTCCCTTGCTTTTATGGGACCCTGAAGTGTCACAATGACCCCTTGGTTCTATGGGGCCCCACAGGGCCACAATGGCCTCTTGATTACAAGAAGACCTGCAGTGTCACAATGGACCCTAGGTTCCATATGGCCCCATAGTTTGGCAGTGGTCTCAACATTGCCATGAGGCCTTGCAGTGTGACAATGGTCTCCTTGGTTTCCCAGACCCCACAATGTCACAATGACCTTTGGACCCTGGGGGTTTGCGGTGTCACAATGGTCTCCCTTGGCTCCACAGTACCACAATGAACCATTGATGACAGGAGGCCCCTCTGTGTCACCCTGGAGCTTTGGCTCCATGCAGCCCTGCAGTGTCACAATGATCCCTTGGTTCAATGGAGTTCCATAATGTCACCATGGCCCCTAGATTCCATGCAGCCCTGCCATGTCACAATGGTCTCCTTTGGTTGCCTAGTGTCACAATGCTTTGCTGATGACACGAGGACCTGCAATGTCACAATGGACCTTTTCTTCCATGCAGCCCTACAGTGTCACAAAGGCCTCTTAGTTTCACGAGGCCCCACAGTATCACAATGGTCCTCTTGGTTCTGTGGGGACCTCGAGGTCACAATGGTCTCACTGGTTCCATGAGGCATCGCAGTGTCACAATGCTTTGCTTATTCCATAGATCCTCATAGTATCACAATGGTCTCCATGATTCCATGAGTCCCCTCAGTGTCACAATGGCCCCTTGGTTCCATGAGGCTGTGAGATCTCTCAATGATGTCTCCATGGTTCCACGAGGCCTTGAAATGTCACAAGGGACCTTTGGTTCCATGCGGTCTCAGAGTGTCACAATGGTCCCTGGGTTCCACGAGACCCCAAAGTGTCACAATGGTCTCCACAGTTCCAGGAGGTCCTGCAGTGTCACAATAGACCCTTGGTTTGATGGAGGCTCACAGTGTCATGAGGATCCCTGCATTCCATGGAGACACATGGCGTCGGTACCGTCCCCTTGGTTTGATGAGGCCCAGCAAAGTCACAGTGCTCTCCATGATTCCATGAGGCCCTACAGTGTCACAATGGTCCCTTGGTCTCACAAGGCCCCACAGTGTCACAATGGTCCCTTGGTGTCACAGGGCCCCACAGCGTCAAATTGGTCCCTTGATCTCACAGGGCCCCACAGTGTCACAATGCTCCCTTGGTTCAATGGGCCCTGTACTGCTGCATTCCCCCCTCCCCTTCTCAGCCTGCCCTGCCAGCTGAGAAATGCTCCTTGGGGCTCGGCCTTGGCCAACAGCCCCTGGGCTCAGCTCCTCTGCAGCTCATCACAAACACTGTCTGCTCCAGCCACTGCTGCTGCCCAACCAGCTCCTGCTTTCTGCAGGAGCAGCCCTGGGAACTGTTTTTGTTCCCTCCGTGGCACAACATCCCTGTTCTCACACTGCCAAAGAAAGCTGTTGGTGCCAAGTGTGGCCAGGATGAACCATGGCTGGGACTGCAGCCCCTCTCTTGGGGCCCTGCACACAGCGCTCCAAAAGGAGCCCTTGGAGCTCTCCTGGGCCAGCCACTCCCTCTGAGTGGGGCCTCTCCCAGCCGGGAACTCTCCCGTTTGCTGCACTCGGGGATCCCCAACAACGACGGAGCCTGGGCCAATCCCCCCACTCCTCCAGGCTCAACTCTTCACCCGCTGGGGAGATGCCAAAGGATCCACAGGGAGCATTTCCTGCCCTCAGGGGAATTTCTCACAGGTGCCTTGCACTGACTCTTTGTGTCTGTGTGCACACAGGAGTGCCTGTGCTGGGGAAATGTGGCAGAAATGCTGCTCTCGGAGGGCCTTGAGTGCCTTGGATAGCTGAGTCAGTCAGGCCTGTAAGTGAGGTTAAGTCATGACATCTGAGCTAAGTTAAATGCTTCAAAGATTTGTTCTTTTGCTAAATTGTTATGCTTAATTTAATTTATTAGTTAAGATAAATATTGTTAAATGTTTTCCTCTGTTAAACTGCAAAGTCATAGGTTATAGGTTAGGGTAAGTACGGTTAAGTGCTCTTCTTTTGCTAAATTGTGAAATTTAGGGTGTCAGTTAAGGTCAAGGTATAAGTTAAGTCCTGTTAAGTGTGAGGTCTGTTAAGCTTTTAAGCCATATTCCTTTTATCCTTGCTCTCACTGTCTTCTTGTCACATACCCACTGACAGTTCTCAAATAATTTGTGGCCTGATTGTTCCTATTTTGTTTTGTTTTGTTGTTACTTTGTTTCCTTGGTGCACCTGAAGTGTCCAATCTGGAGCAGAGTGACTCTTGCCAAGGAACTTTGTGCTGCTGTCCCTTAATATTAAATCTGGTTTTTGCTGATCCCTTGCTGGAGATTTTTTTAGCGCTCTCAAGGCCTTGTTGGTAACAGGGTGGAGGAGCCCTGGCCCAGGCTCTGGCCCTGGGGGACACGGGGACGCTGCCGGGGGGTCCCTGTCCCCCTGTGCCACCCCCAGGGCCCCGGCCCCCCGTCCCTGTGTCAGGCTCTGGGGTCGATCTCGTGGAACATCCTCTGGGGGAGGCTGCGGCGCCGGGGGTGGGGGGACCCGGGGGGACAGGGGACCCCGCTGTGCACGAGCAGGGTTGGACTGCTCTGGGGGGAGCTGTGAGGGGGGCTGGGGCAGAGTGACCTCCCCAGGGACCTCACACAGCCCCTGTGATGTCACACAGCCCCTGTGATGTCACACAGCTCCTTGTGTTGTCATACACTCCCCCATATGATTTCACACACCCCCCATGATGTCATAAAGCCTTCCTATGATGTCACACAGCCTCCTGAGATGTCACAATGTGATGCAATAAAGCTGCTCTGTGATTTCACAGAAGACACTGTGATGCCACAAAGTCACCATGTGATGTCACTGTCTGTTCTGTGATGTCATGGTTTGCTCTATGATGTCACACAGCCACCCAGTGATGTCACAACCCATTCTCTGATGCCACAGAGCTGCCCCCTATGATGGCAGAGTCTGCTCTATGGCCTCACCGCCTACTTTGTGACAACACAGCCAACTCTGTGATGTCATAACCCCATCAGTGATGTCACAGAACCCTCAAGAAGTCAGTTGCATTGAAACAATAAACTTTCTTGGACTTTGAAGAGATCCCTGTGAGGGACAGGACTGAGAAAGTGTCCCCAGGTTCCAAGTAGAGCAGAACACTGCAGGCAGTGATGACAGCTGGGAACAAGCAAGGCAAAGGTGTCTCTGGTGCTGAGCAAACCTGGATGTGTGTCAGGAATGCCAAGGGCCAAAGCCTGAGCCCCAGGGCCTGGCCAGGCAGATCCTGTCCCTCCCTCCTTGCTCAGGGCTCTTCCCAGGATGGGCACTGGCATGTGGGGATGGGCAATGGCAAGGGCAGGAGCATGGGGCGGCCCCTGCCAGGCTGCTGAGCAGGGCCAAGGAGGCCATGAGGCCCCAGGCCTGCAAGGGTCACTTGTCTCCTGCTGCTGCCTCAGGCCCAGGCCCAGCAGCCATGGCCAAAGTGCTGCCCAAGTTGGCTCTGGCAGGGCTGTCTTGCAGCTGCTGCACATGCCTGTGCCCTGTGCAGCCCAGGCTGTCCTACGCTGTCCCTGCCCTGCACCTCTGTCCCTGCAGGCTGTCGGCATCCCCCGGCTGCCCCACCTGGCTGGCCCCTTCCTTTGCTGACAGCTCTGCCTCCTGCCTGCCCCTGCCTGCCCACACAAAGCCTTGGGCTGCTCCAGGCTCCTGCTGGGGTCATGCTACACCACAGCCCTGCCCTGTGAGGGAAATGCCTTTTGCCTCCAGTCTGCACCTCCCCAGCTGCACCTGGCATTAATCCTTTCTTTCTCTGGCTGTTCTCTACCATGTCAAAAGGATCCACCATCTCTGAAACCACCCTTCAGTCCCTCACAGGGCTCTCCTCTGCTGTCCTCAGTCTCCACCCCACTGAGCACAGAGCTCCTCTTTCCCTATACAGTGGTCACGTGCTTGAGGCCAAGCGCACTCGGACAAGATGGACAGTTCTTTTCTTTAGGAAGGAAACCACAGAACCCCAGGGTGTGATGGTGTTTACAGGGTTTTCAGATGGGGGAAGAGACGAGAATTTGACTCCATGTTTCAGAAGGCTTGATTTATTATTTTATTATATATATTACATTAAAACTATACTAAAAGAATAGAAGAAAAATTCTCATCAGAAGGCTAGTCTAGGAATAGAAAGGAATGAATAACAAAGGTTTGTGGCTCGGACAGAGAGTCGAGCTAGTTGGGTTGTAATTTGCCATAAATTATAAACATCTAAGATGGGCCCATCACAGATCCACCTGTTGCATTCCACAGCAGCAGATAACCATTGTTTACATTTTGTTCCTGAGGCCTCTCAGCTTCTCAGGAGGAAAAAAATCCTAAGGAAAGGATTTTCATGAAAAGATATCTGCGACACCAGGGTTTGAAGGCAGATGAGAAGCAGTCATCAGAGGCCAAGGCCAGCCAGACCTGTCTGTCCTTGCAGGTTTTGTATTAAAGCAGCCTTTGGATATTTGGGGAGTTTTGAGGGTGGAATTCCATTTCAGCCATGGGTTCCTGGACTGGAATGACAGTTCTCCATGGGAAGGAAAGGGCAGAGTTCCAGTGTTTCAAGGGCCCCAAGGAGGTCAAGGCCAGCCAGACCTATTGTCAGGGAGGAATCCTTGGAGAGACAGAATTTGGGAGGCCAAACCCCACTTTTGTCTATGGACATCTGGACAAGAAGGACAGTTCTTTTCCATAAGGAGGAAAGTATGGACCCCAGAGTTTCAAATGCAGATGAGAGCTGGGCCTAAGGAAGCCAAGGGAACCTGGACAGACCTGGCAGCTTTTGTCTGGGAGATATCCTTGGATATAAGGAATTTTGGAAGCATATTCCCAATTTCGGCCATGGACACCTGGACTCAAAAGATGTTTTTTTGCATGGGAAGAAATGCACAGGTCCCCAGTGCTTTGAAGGCAGATGAGAGGTGGCCCCCAAAAGGCCAAGGCCAGCCAGAGCTGTCTGTCCTGGCAGGTTTTATATGGGAATAATCCTTGGATATAATCAAATTTGGAGGAGGAATCTCAATTTTGGCCTGGAACCCCTGGAGGAGAAGGACAGTTCCTTCCCACAGGAAGCAAAGCATGGAACTGCAGGGTTTCAGGGGCTGATGAGAAGCAAGCCTCAATATGCCAAGGTCAGCTGGACCAGTCAGGCAGCCCCCAGGAGGCCCAGCCAGCTAGACCTAGTTCAAGTTCTTGGATCCTTGGGGCCCTGCAGCATCACAACTGCCCCTTGGTTCCATGAGAACCTGTAGGATCACAAGAGATCTTTGTTTCCATGAGGCCCAGTAATATAACAATGGTCTCCTTGGCTCCACGGTGGCACAATGGCCCCTTGCTTCCATGAGGCCTTGCAGTGTCACAGCGGTTTCCTGGTTTCCATGGGACTATGCAATGCCATAATGGCCCCTTGGTTCCATCAGGTCGCAGAGTCTCAATGGCCTGTGCAATGCCACAATGGCCCCTTTGTTCTATTGGGTACCCCAGGATCACAATGGCCCCTTGCTTCCATGGAACCCACAGTGACACAATGGCCCCTTGCTCCCATGAGACCTTGCAGTGTCACAGTGCCTGCCTTGGTTCTATGAGGCCCTGTGGTGTCACAATGGCCACTTGGTTCCATGGGGACTCAGAGTGTCAGAATGGTCTCATTGGTTCCATGAAGCCCCACAGTGTAACGATGGTATCCTTGGTTCCAGAGTCAGAATGGCTCCATGGTCTCATGGAGCCCCACAATGTCACTGTGACCCTCTTGATTCCCTGAAGCCCTGCCATGCCACAACGGCCCCTTGGTTATACAAGGCCCTGCAGTGTCACAATGGCCCCTTGGTTCCAGTGGGTCCTGAAGTGTCATAATGGTCTCCATGGTTCCATGAGGGCCCACAGTGTCATAATGGACTTTGGGTTCCATGAGCTTTAGTACTGCCAACAACAGTCTCCTCAGTTCCATGGTGACACAATAGACCCTTTGTGTAGCATCCCATGAACGCTCCTCACTGCCCCCCTCCCCACTCTGCCCCGGTCAATCCTCAAGCCCTCAGGCTTGGAAGCATTAACTACTTACCACAGTCATCCCTTCTAAAGGGAAAAACTGTCTCCTTCATAGACTTGGTGTTGCAACTTCCTCAGGTTTCTCCTTCCCCTGTCACAGGCTTGGTACCCCTGGTGGCTACCCCTGGAGTGTCTGTGACAAATCGGTGCCTGAGCAGCCCAAAATCCCCTGGGATGTCACCATGGAATGGCTGTGACTGCCTCTGACCACAGGGCTCTTTATCATGCCCGGAAAACCCTGGAAGGTCTCCATGGACCTCCTGTCTCTGCCTGTGACATTCCAGCTCTAGAACAGCCTGGAGACTCTTGGAAAGTCCCCATGGAACCTCTCTGAGGGCCTGTGACAAATCTTATCTGTAGGGGGATACATTTTGGGTAAATTAAAGTAGTATAGAAGGTAATCTTATCACCTAAAGAGTTGCAGCTGAATCAATTACTCAAGATTAGGAGCAGGCCTAATGTTAAAAGGCCACACATGTAGCAAATAGGAACAGTGTTATACAAGAGTGGATTGGTAGGAACAGGAGTCAGATGGCTATTGCATGGACAAGGAAGAGTCAGTGCTTAGAGGAGATGCCTAAGAGAAACATCGAGGAGGTATGAAACTCTGGCGATATGGAATCCTTGCACTATATGGATAATAGAACTCCTGATACATAAGACAACAAACGGTGACCCCGACGTGATTCGTGACTAAACAATTCTGCCCCATATATTCAGGATGACCCATGGATTCGGGACTAAACAATATTGACCTGTGGATTCAGGACTAAACTATATCGCCCTGTGGATTCAGGATGACCCATGGATTTGGGCCTAAGCTATTGCCTGTGGATTCGGGGAAACTGGATTTGACCATATAACCCCGTGGATTCGGGAAAAAAAGGATTTGAATACTAAACTATTGGCAAAATATATCAATTACAGCTATTAGTGTTTGTTAAATATGAGTGTACTTTGAAGACAAGGACTTTGTAAACTGAGAAAAGCTATAAAACTGAACTAACATTTAGAAATACATATATAGATGCACTATAATATGCTGTTTGAACATTTGTATAAGTCTTAGTTCTAAAGGAAATGTATAAATGTGTCATAATGTTAATTTATTTGAAAATGTCCTTCTAGAAATGCTGCAATTCTTTAATTAAAAGAAAAAGGAGGAATTGTAGGGGGATACAGTATGGGGAAATTAAGGTGGTATAGAATGTCATCTTATCCCCTAAAGAGCTGCAGCTGAAACAATTACTAAAGATTAGGAGCAGGCCTGATGTTAACAGGCTACACCTTTAGAAAATAAGAACAGTGTTATAAAAGAGTGGATTGGTGGGAACAGGAGTCAGATGTCTACCGCAAGGACCAAGAAGAGTCAGTGCTTAGAGGAGATCCTGAAGAGAAATATCAAGGAGGTATGAAACTCTGGCGATATGGAATCTTTGCACTATAATGATAATAGAACTCCTGATGTATAAAACAACACTGATCCATAGCAGGCAACCATCACCAGGATGCTGTTGCTATGGTCAGTTTCCATGGCAACAATCACATCACCCTGTTGCTATGGTCAGCTTCCATGGCAGCTCCATGGAGACCCCATGCCAGGGGTGGTTGCCATGGACACCAGCTCAGGCCTGCAGCCAGAGCCCGTTGCCATGGCAACCATTGGCAGCCCTATCCCCAGGCTCATGGGATCCCAGAACCACAGAATTGGCTGAGCTGGAAGGGACCTATCAGCATCCTCCAATCCAACTGCTGGCCCTGCACAGGACACCCCAACAATGCCAGCCTGGGCCTGGCAGCGCTGTCCAAATGCTCCTGGAGCTCAGAGAGCCCTGGAGCTGGGAGCCTTCCCTGGGGAGCCTGGGCAGGGCCCCAGTAGCCTCTGGGGAAAAAACCTTTCCCTGACATCCAACCTGAGCCTGCCCTGACTCAGCTGCAGCCGTTCCCTCCACTCCTGTCCCTGGGCACCAGAGAGAAGAGGTTCCCACAGCCCCAGCCAGGGACCCGCTCCCAAGGCTGTTGCCATGGCCACCAGGGCTGGGACCAGCTGGGATGCTCAGTTTCCACGGGCTGGGGTTCAGGAATGGGATTCCCCAATTTCCTGCTCCCGATAAAACCGCGCTGCCCTTCCTGCCTTCACGCTTCCTATGGAAAGCACAAAAAGCAAAGATCCAGGGCTGAGATAAGAACAATTTATTTGGAACAGAAACGAGATAAGGAACAAACAGAACAGAAACAATATTGATAACAGAAGGGATAAATAAAACTGTTTACAGGGAACACTACAACACAACTCACTGGGTCTGCCTGGCCACAATTTCCCCTGCCTAGAAAGGACACCCTTCTCCTCAGGGAGAGAGAGAGACAGAGTCCCTTTCCTGCCCTTGGCAATGTTCTGACATGGGAGTGAATGTAATGACAGGGTGTCCTAGGGTGACGTTATGATGCTTGAATCCCCATTCATGTGTTCTGTTAATGTTGGATATTATGTTCTGTACCTTTAAGAGTGGCCCTGAAGAGTGAAATTTTGTTTTGGTTTTCTTATCAGCCTGGCTGGGACAGAGAGGTTTTGGATTTTGCTGCTTTGGCTTTTCTCTCTCTCGCTCGCTTGCTCTTGCTTGCTTCGCTCCTGCTTGCTTCTGCTCCTAGCTAGTTTAGCTAAACAGTCCAAATTTCTTCCTGGACTGTTTCTCTTTTCTTCGACCATCCCGAACCTGGTCCGGACTGGGACCAGGGAAACACCGAAAGTTCACACCTTTTGGCTGCAGCAGCTGCCCCAGCGCTGGAGGGACTGAGGACAGAGCGACCATCCCACCCCCGAGAGAGACTGTCTGAATTTGTCATCTTTTTCAGAGCGGTGTCATCCGGTAATGTTCATTTAGTGTGCTGGGGGGTGCTGTGCCTGTCAAATAAACAGGTTCTTTTCGCTTCTCTCCGAGGAATTCTTCCCGAACCAGTTGAGGGGGAGGGGCCGTGTGGGTTTGTTTTCTGGAGAGGCCCTCCTTTGGAAATTCTATACCAAATCTGCCCTAAACCAGTACACAGGGCCATGACCAGACCCTCATGTTCTTCCATCCTACATCAGGTGTGACAGGGACAGGCGTTTCGGAAGATCACGGGCTGTCACGGAGAGCTGCAGAAACTCTCATCCCCCCTCCTCCCCAGAGATAAAGATCACCCTTGGAATGCTGCCAGGCCGGCAGCCCCCCTAACATAGGAGATACCAGTAACTTTCCACTCCTGTACTAACCCCCCAGCCCCTTTCCTGACGTAGGAAACCCCCCAAACTATAAAACCCCTAGAGATCAGAGAATAAAGGCCTTTTGAACCATCCACCACGTTGGTGTCAGCGTTATCATTGGCCCGAGTGACCCAAGAATGGTTTGGGGTCACCGTGCTGTTATTCGGACCAGGTCGCCCGCCTTCTGAATCAGAAGGCAACAAAGTGGTGCCGAAGACCCGGGAAAAGGAAAAACCTCGGGTGAACGGGATTTCTCCTGGACGAGAAAACAGCGGCCGAAGCAGCTGGTCTGACTACGGCAGACGGGGGACGCCCCGGGGGACCCACGAGTCGACATGGAGGCGATAGTGAAGGTCGTTGAATCAGTATGTATAAATTGGGGTTTAAAATGCGAGTCCAGATCAATTACCCTTGCTATTGCGAGGCTTCTGGAGCTCAGGGCGATTGAACGCCCAGTAGAGATATTGCATTCAGAAATATGGGAAAAGTGCACAGCCGTTTTAGCAGAAGATACAAAGACCACTGGCAGTGGGAAATATTTAAAGGTGTGGGGGAAAGTGGAAACAGCCCTTCGCAAAGCATTAGAGGAACAGGAGGTCTGGGCGGCTGCACGTCTGCATTTAATAGGCGTGCCAAAGCTCGGGGTCAGTGCCACAACCCAAACCCGCCCCGAATGCGGCCCGAGCGAAAATACGGACGAGGAGGGACCGGGTACCCCCCATCCCTCCCCAGACCCGGGTCCAGACCCCCCAGAGCTCCCGGGAGACCCTCCAAACCCCCCGGAGGACATCCCAACCGCCCCAGGGGACCAGCCGGATCCAAAACCCCCCTCGGAATCCCCCGAGAAACCCGCGCCCCCTCTGCTCCTTCTTTCCCCACCGACCGCCGATCCGATGCAGGTAGCTGAAGCACGCACGCGGTGCTTCTGGGGCGAGCTGGTGGAAGCAGCCCGCAGCGCCGAGACTGCAGCCGGCGCTGACACAAGGGCGGCAGAAGCCTGGCCGCCATTCAAAAATGGCGCTGCCGGACAGGGAGAGGGGCGGGGCCCATGCGCCAGCGGCGGGAAAGGTCCGGAGGGGGAGACAGCCGCGGGCGCGCATGTGCAGGAGACCCGCGCCGGATACACGCCCTGTCGGGAGCTCTGGGCACCCACGGACATGCAGGCGCAGGGAAGTGACGGGGGGCGGGCATTCGCCTGGGAGCCGCGCCCACCCCTGCCACTGTATTAGGGAGAAATCCCTCCCGGCGAGGCACAGGGCGAGACTGGGGGGTGGGAGCGGCACCACCCCCAAGGGGAAGGGCAGTACCGCCTCCAAGGGGAAGAACGGCACCTTCCCCAAGGGGAAGGGTGGCACCGCCTCCAAGGGGAGGGGCGATACCGCCCCCATGGGGAGGACCGACACCGCCTCTGGGGGGAGGAGCGAGGCCGGAGCCGAGCAAAACGGCAGGGGAGAGCGGAAGTCTGCCGGCAGTCGACTTCCGGCTGTGATCGGAGCGACAGCTCCTCAGACTGCTTTTCCGAGCCTGCCGAGACTAGCAGCAACTTGGGAGCAGAAAACACAGAACCAATTCAGTTTCGGACGAAACCAAACAAATCCTTAAACAAGGTCAGGAACCAGTCACACAAACTCACCGACTGGGGCAAAATAAAAATCGCCTGTGCAAACTGGGAGTCGGTGGCAGCTGTGCTCGCCTTTCCAGTG
>WSPJ01000129.1:0-50216 GCA_009764595.1 Geothlypis trichas
AACTGTTCTACCTAACTGTGACTAGTGCCAGGGCAGGGCAGCTCCTATCATAAGTGTCACAACATAAATACACACAATATAAACCCACAGATACAGTGCAAGTGTACATATACTGTAAATGCACACAATATAAGGCAACGCGCTTACATACAGTATAAGTACGCACAATAAAAGTCAGCATAAGTACACACAATGTAAGTACATACAGTATAAGCCAGCATAGGTACGCACAATGCAAGTACACACAAAATAAGCCAGCATAGGTACGCACAATATAAACCAGCATAGGTACACACAATGTAAGTACATACAGTATAAGTCAGCATAGGTACACACAGTATAGGTACATACAGTGTAAGCCAGCATAGGTACACACAATATAAGTACATACAGTATAAGTCAGCATAGGTACACACAGTATAGGTACATACAGTGTAAGCCAGCATAGGTACACACAATGTAAGCACATACAGTATAAGTCAGCATAGGTACACACAGTATAGGTACATACAGTGTAAGCCAGCATAGGTACACACAATGCAAGTACATACAGTATAAGTCAGCATAGGTACGATACGGGCGATATGGCACAGAACAGCAACGATAAAGCATCGAGATGTAACAAAGGCCTATGACATGAAAGACAATGGACACAGACTACATAACACAGACACAGACAACATAACATAGACGCAGACAACATAACACAGAGACAATTGGAAACTCCTTGACACTTTCCCCTTAGGGACCAAAGATTCCTAGCACAAGATGAGCCAGAGACTGATGATGCCAAAGAAAAGAAAGCCCTATGACAATAGCACATGATGATGAAATGTAAAAAGAAGTTAACAGAAGTTAGTGCCAAAGCAGTTAGGAGGATGTTCTAGAGGCTCAGTAAGCCTAGAGAAGGAAGCGGACTGCCGGGTGACCGTGGCTGTAGCTCCGGACCTGAAGGCGAGCTCCTCGGGGAAAGATCCGTGACGACGTCGAGTCCGGGAAGGTGGACGACGCAAAGTACATGAGAATGTGGAAATGGGTCGGAACTGCCCTGCCCGGCAAAGGCTCTGGTGAGCCTGAGGGGAAACCCTCTCCCTTTACTTCCAGAGAGCCCGCCCCACTACAGACCTCTCGCTAAGCTGACATCAGATTGCCTCCTGTGACAGTAAAGGTTTTTCCCCTTCTCCCAACCACTGGCCCCGACACTTAGCTTTTGGAAGAGGAGCGGACAAAATCCATCCTCGGTCGGACATGGAGATGTTCTCCGTGTGTGCTTCAGTGCTGCTGTTTCCAAACTTTGACTACAAGCCTCCTCAGGGTACCTGAGACAAAACAGAAAATGCGACTATTGCCCTCAGAAAGAGTAATCCCCAGGACTCCTCCGCACCACTGCTCCAGCTCACCTCAAATCTTGATTTGACTCCAGAGGCCGCCCAGAAGATACCTGCAAAAAGAAAAGGTACACACTTAGCATGCTGCTGCATAACACTCACCTATGAGTCAGCCTGCCTAAACACTGACTCACCTGCCCTCCCCTGTTCCTGGGCATGCCTCAGGCAGTGACAACACCTGCAAGGACACAAAGCAGAAAAGCATGCTGAGATACTGTGAAAACACAACCTCCCAAATCTGACAAGTATGCCCCACTGACACCTTAAGCTTGCACCCACCTGGCATGGGGATGCTGGCTAGGAAAGATTGCAAGTGGATCACCTAAAATAAAAAAAAAAAAAAGGAGTTGCTTAGAGTTGCACCAGAAACTGAGACCTCAGCAATAACAACTCCTTCTGTATGCTACTCAATGCTCACCTTGGCCAGTCGGCCATGACTGCTGCTTTCAGCCTTGATTTCCTAAAAAGAGACACAAAGAACAGTGCTGTAACAGTCACCATTTATGCTTCTACTACAGAGACAAACATTGACTGACCTGATCAGGGGAATGCCCTCACCAAGGATGGAGGGCTCTGCCCAGGATTTTATCCTTCTGCATCTGAAAGAAAGTTAGGACAAAAGTCAAATGGCTGCATGATAATTTAAGGAATCCAGATACCTTGTGATCATCTACAAATCCCATCTAGAGTCCAAGCACACTCCACATTAAAAACTTCAAGTCCCCGGGACTTCTCCTACTGCACCAGGCTATGCAGCAGGGCAGAGCAGCTCCGGCACAAATGTGTGATGACACCCGTGACACAGAACACACAGGACATGACAGACAACAGGGACACAACACAGACAGAAATCTCTTGGCAAGGAAAATGGCTGCAAGGACTGAGAGAATCCAAAAGGAGATGACTGAGGCAAAACTGCTGCTGGGCTCATGCCAGGGTTTCTGACAGGCCCCTCAAAGGGCTAAGGAAAAAGACATGAGATATCCAAACAACACATAAAACACAAAAGACAAGTGACACGAGACACACCGGGACTGCTCTGCCCTGCACACCTCAGCGCTGTGATCCAAAGTGAGACTTTCCTTTCAGGGGGCCTAAGGAGCCACTTCTTGGCTACCTTCAACTCCAGAGCCAATTCAAACACCCCCTCCCCAGCCTGGGAATCCCAACCCAGCACCCCGCTTTCATCCCCTCTGTGGGTCACAGCCCTCCACTTATCTCTGGGATATCCGGGTGTGCCGGTCCGCTTCAGGTGCCAAGGAAGGCGGCCTCGCCAGCTGGGAAGTTCCTGCTGTCACCGGGCTGTTGTCTCTTAGACAGCTAAATTAAAGAGACCAAATATCACTGCCTGATCTTGACACCACATCGGCCAAAACCAAACAAGTCTGCTACTCACCGTGCTCCTAAGAAGGCCCGGCACCTCCTAACCCTCTGCCACAGATGTAATGCACCTGCACCTGAAAGAAAGTTAGAACATATGTCAAACATCTGCAGGATAACTCAAAAGCTGCAAACACCTTATATCAATCGAGGAATAGCATCTAGAGTCCAAGCACACCCCACGTTACAAACTTCAAGTCCCCAGGACTTCTCCAACTGCACTAGGCTATGCAGCAGGGCAGAGCAGCTCCGGCACAAATGTGTGCTGACACCCGTGACACAGAACACACAGGACATGACAGACAACAGGGACACAACACGGACAAAAGTCTCTTAGCAAGGAAACTGGCTGCGAGGACTGAGAATCCAAAAGGAGATGACTGAGGCAAAACTGCTGGTGGGCTCATGCCAGGGTTTCTGACAGGCCCCTCAAAAGGCTAAGGAAAAAGACATGAGATATCCAAACAACACATAAAACACAAAAAACAAGTGACATGAGACACACCAGACTGCTCTGCCCTGCACACCTCAGCGCTGTGATCCAAAGTGAGACTTTCCTTTCAGGGGGCCTAAGGGGCCACTTCTTGGCTACCTTCAACTCAAGAGCCAATTCAAACACTCCCTCCCCACCCCGGGAGTCCCAACCCAGCACCCCGCTTTCATCCCCTCTGTGGGTCACAGCCCTCCACTTATCTCTGGGGCTGCCGCTCCGCTTCAGGTGCCAAGGAAGGCGGCCTCGCCAGCTGGGAAGTTCCTGCTGTCACCGGGCTGTTGTCTCTTGCACAGCTAGATTAAAGAGAACCAAATATCACTGCCTGAACTTGGCACCACATCAGCCAAAACCAAACAAGTCTGCTACTCACCGTGCTCCTAAGAATGTCCAGCTGCTCAGGTTGCAGGTTTCGGGCACGGTCGTCACAGGGGGTGCCTGGGTTAAGAGGAGAGGAGGTGATTTAGCATGGCTGAAACCTGATTGGACCCTTGCTTCTCCTCCCTACCTCCCCGACTCACCGCAACTCCTTGGCAGTTGCCAAAGGCCACCTGGATGGCACCTTTAAATAGAAAAGTTCAGGGCTTCATCACCAGGTCCTGCAGTACATCCACAGGGCTCACATGTGCAGGAAACCTGGTGCATCGGCCCGGTGGTGACAGGGGCTTGGCATATTCCGACTGGACTGCCTAAGGCACAAAAACAAGAATGGAAGCTTAGAGCTGCACCAGAAATTGAGAGCTGAGCAATAACAACTACTTCTCTCCACTGCTCACCTCGACTGCTGGTATCCAGATTTACTTCCTACAAAGAAAAGGAACAGTGCTGTAACAGAGTCACACTTTATACTCCCCCTGCAGAAACAAACGGTGACTGACCTGCTCAGGGGAACCTCCTCTCCCAGGAAGGGTGCATGGATTTTGCCCCAGATTTCATCCTTCTGTGTCTGAAAGAAAGTTAGGACAAAAGTCAAAGGACTGAAGGATAACGTCACAGCTCCAAACATCTTGTGTCTATCTAGGAATATCATCTAGGAGTCTGGCAACACCCCACAAACTGCAAGTCCCCGGGACTTCTCCCACTGCACCAGGCTATGCAGCAGGGCAGAGCAGCTCCGGCAAAAATGTGTGCTGACACCCGTGACACAGGACACACAGGACATGACAGACAACAGGGACACAACACAGACAGAAATCTCTTGGCAAGGAAAATGGCAAAACTGCTGCTGGGCTCATGCCAGGGTTTCTGACAGGCCCCTCAAAGGGCTAAGGAAAAAGACATGAGATATCCAAACAACACATAAAACACAAAAGACAAGTGACACGAGACACACCGGGACTGCTCTGCCCTGCACACCTCAGCGCTGTGATCCAAAGTGAGACTTCCCTTTCAGGGGGCCTAAGGGGCCACTTCTTGGCTACCTTCAACTCCAGAGCCAATTCAAACACCCCCTCCCTGCCCCGGGAGTCCCACCCCAGCACCCCACTTTCATCCCCACCACTTATCTCTGGGACATCTGGGGCTGCCGCTCCGCTTCAGGTGCCAAGGAAGGCGGCCTCGCCAGCTGGGAAGTTCCTGCTGTCACCGGGCTGTTGTCTCTTAGACAGCTAGATTAAAGAGAACCAAATATCACTGCCTGAACTTGGCACCACATCGGCCAAAACCAAACAAGTCTGCTACTCACCGTGCTCCTAAGAATGTCCAGCTGCTCAGGCTGCAGGCTTTGGGCACAGTTGTCACAGGGGGTGCCTGGGTTAAGAGGAGAGGCAGTGATTTAGCATGGCTGAAACCTGATTGGACCCTTGCTTCTCCTCCCTACCTCCCCGACTCACCGCAACTCCTTGGCAGTTGCCAAAGGCCACCTGGATGGCACCTTTAAATAGAAAAGTTCAGGGCTTCATCACCAGGTCCTGCAGTACATCCACAGGGCTCACATGTGCAGGAAACCTGGTGCATCGGCCCGGTGGTGACAGGGGCTTGGCATATTCCGACTGGATTGCCTAAGGCACAAAAACAAGAATGGAAGCTTAGAGCTGCACCAGAAATTGAGAGCTGAGCAATAACAACTACTTCTCTCCACTGCTCACCTCGACTGCTGGTATCCAGATTTACTTCCTACAAAGAAAAGGAACAGTGCTGTAACAGAGTCACACTTTATACTCCCCCTGCAGAGACAAACGGTGACTGACCTGCTCAGGGGAACCTCCTCTTCCAAGATGGGTTGATGGATTTTGCTCTGGATTTCATCCTTCTGTGTCTGAAAGAAAGTTAGGACAAAAGTCAAAGAGCTGCAGGATAACTTAAAGGATCCAGATATCTGGTGTCCATCTACAATTACCATCTAGAGTCCAAGTACACTCCACATCACAAACTTCAAGTCCCCGGGACTTCTCCCACTGCACCAGGCTATGCAGCAGGGCAGAGCAGCTCCGGCACAAATGTGTGATGACACCCGTGACACAGGACACACAGGACGTGACAGACAACAGGGACACAACACAGACAGAAATCTCTTGGCAAGGAAACTGGCTGCAAGGACTGAGAGAATCCAAAAGGAGATGACTGAGGCAAAACTGCTGGTGGGCTCATGCCAGGGTTTCTGACAGGCCCCTCAAAAGGCTAAGGAAAAAGACATGAGATATCCAAACAACACATAAAACACAAAAGACAAGTGACACGAGACACACCGGGACTGCTCTGCCCTGCACACCTCAGCGCTGTGATCCAAAGTGAGACTTCCCTTTCAGGGGGCCTAAGGAGCCACTTCTTGGCTACCTTCAACTCCAGAGCCAATTCAAACCCCCCCTCCCTGCCCCGGGAGTCCCACCCCAGCACCCCACTTTCATCCCCTCCACTTATCTCTGGGACATCTGGGGCTGCCGCTCCGCTTCAGGTGCCAAGGAAGGCGGCCTCGCCAGCTGGGAAGTTCCTGCTGTCACCGGGCTGTTGTCTCTTAGACAGCTAGATTAAAGAGAACCAAATATCACTGCCTGAACTTGGCACCACATCGGCCAAAACCAAACAAGTCTGCTACTCACCGTGCTCCTAAGAATGTCCAGCTGCTCAGGCTGCAGGCTTCGGGCACAGTTGTCACAGGGGGTGCCTGGGTTAAGAGGAGAGGAGGTGATTTAGCATGGCTGAAACCTGATTGGACCCTTGCTTCTCCTCCCTACCTCCCCGACTCACCGCAACTCCTTGGCAGTTGCCAAAGGCCACCTGGATGGCACCTTTAAATAGAAAAGTTCAGGGCTTCATCACCAGGTCCTGCAGTACATCCACAGGGCTCACATGTGCAGGAAACCTGGTGCATCGGCCCGGTGGTGACAGGGGCTTGGCATATTCCGACTGGATTGCCTAAGGCACAAAAACAAGAATGGAAGCTTAGAGCTGCACCAGAAATTGAGAGCTGAGCAATAACAACTACTTCTCTCCACTGCTCACCTCGACTGCTGGTATCCAGATTTACTTCCTACAAAGAAAAGGAACAGTGCTGTAACAGAGTCACACTTTATACTCCCCCTGCAGAGACAAACGGTGACTGACCTGCTCGGGGGAACCTCCTCTTCCAAGATGGGTTGATGGATTTTGCTCTGGATTTCATCCTTCTGTGTCTGAAAGAAAGTTAGGACAAAAGTCAAAGGGCTGCAGGATAACTTAAAGGATCCAGATATCTGGTGTCCATCTACAAATACCATCTAGAGTCCAAGTACACTCCACATCACAAACTTCAAGTCCCCGGGACTTCTCCTACTGCACCAGGCTATGCAGCAGGGCAGAGCAGCTCCGGCACAAATGTGTGCTGACACCCGTGACACAGGACACACAGGACGTGACAGACAACAGGGACACAACACAGACAGAAATCTCTTGGCAAGGAAACTGGCTGCAAGGACTGAGAGAATCCAAAAGGAGATGACTGAGGCAAAACTGCTGGTGGGCTCATGCCAGGGTTTCTGACAGGCCCCTCAAAGGGCTAAGGAAAAAGACATGAGATATCCAAACAACACATAAAACACAAAAGACAAGTGACACGAGACACACCGGGACTGCTCTGCCCTGCACACCTCAGCGCTGTGATCCAAAGTGAGACTTCCCTTTCAGGGGGCCTAAGGAGCCACTTCTTGGCTACCTTCAACTCCAGAGCCAATTCAAACCCCCCCTCCCCGCCCCGGGAGTCCCAACCCAGCACCCCGCTTTCATCCCCTCTGTGGGTCACAGCCCTCCACTTATCTCTGGGACATCCAGGTGTGCCAGTCCGCTTCAGGTGCCAAGGAAGCCTGGCCTCACCAGCTGGGAAGTTCCTGCTGTCACTGGGCTGTTGTCTCTTAGACAGCTAGATTAAAGAGAACCAAATATCACTGCCTGATCTTGGCACCACATCGGCCAAAACCAAACAAGTCTGCTACTCACCGTGCTCCTAAGAAGGCCCGGCACCTCCTAACCCTCTGCCACAGATGTAATGCACCTGCACCTGAAAGAAAGTTAGAACATATGTCAAACATCTGCAGGATAACTCAAAAGCTGCAAACACCTTATATCAATCGAGGAATAGCATCTACAGTCCAAGTCCACCCCACATCACAAACTTCAAGTCCCCGGGACTTCTCCTGCTGCACCAGGCTATGCGGCAGGGCAGAACAGCTCTGGCACAAATGTGTGCAGACACCCGTGACACAGAACGTGACAAACAGGGGGATGTTCAACACAACACATTATGCTTGTGGTGAGGGCATTGAGGGGAAAAGGCAAAAGGGACCCCAAAGACACACTAGGTAACACAGTACACTAGACAACACGACACAGACCGGAACTGTTCTGCACTGCCTGCCTGAAAGCTGCCATCAAAAGTAGAGCCTGTCCCTTTAGCTGTCCTAAGAGGCCCCTTGGAGAAGACTGCTTTTCCCTCTGCTCATTTTTAAATCTGTCCCAAAAACTCCCAACCCACTACTCTCCCATCGTCCCATCTCCAGGCCACAGCCCCCTACTTATCTTTTGGATGATCGCTGATGGGAATCCACGTTGCACCTGAAATGAGTCTGCCTCGGAGGGCCCCGTGATGGCCTGTTAGCCTCTCGGTCAGCTACAATAAAGAAAACCAAAACCAATGCATGAGTACAGAGTTGTGTGGGCCAAACCCCAGCAAGCCAGCTACTTGCCCTCTCCTGAGTGTGTCTGGGGCTCCTTCAGGCTCCAGCTTCATCCTGATAGCAAGGCTGTGGCTGTTATTATGAGTGGCACCTGGGTTAGAGAAAGGCAAAGTTAAATGGCATTCCTGTGAGTGCAGTAGATAACCTTGTGTGCTATAAGATATGTGAATGCCTCTGCTATGCTTCTGAAAAGCCTTGTGTGGGGGGGCCCTGAAATAAACACTCTTTCTCACCCTGCTGCCTGTAAATCCCCCTGCCCCAACAACTCCTAACTGGATACCTGCTCACCCTCCCTCTCCTACACACAACCCTCAACTCACCTGAAGCCTCAATCTCAAACATCATCTTTGACACTGGGCAGATCCCTCTTGTGACACAATGAAACTGCTGAAAAAAGTGTTGTAATTAACACAGCCTGGAGTCTCTGGAAGCTCTGTTCCACCTAGAAAAATACAAAACAAAATAAGAACAAAACCAGAAATTACAAATGCACTTCACCACCCCTAAGCACAAAACCCAAAATTGTGAACTTAAATACTCCCTGTATTCCATGCTGCTTTCTTCACAGTATCTTCAAAGCCTCTGCTGCTTTAGATGCCCAGAAACACCTGCTGAAAACAAGCTGAGATAAGCTGGAAGAGCCTCCTCACTGAAATGAGAGGAGAGCACTTACCCCAGCACATCCCAGAGAGGGAATGAAGCCCCTCAGCAAAAGCTGGGGTTAATATACCCCTGATTGTGCCCGCCTCTCCTTCCCATGATGCCCGGGAAAAGGGAGGGGGCAAATCCCACCGGGTTTAAAAGCCCTTGGAGTGGCTGGAGCTGTTTGGCTCCTGTGGCTCCAATTTCAGGGGAGTGAAGGGCTTGCTGTAGAAGAAAACTCCTCAGAAAAATAACAGGGGTTTGTTTTTTGCAATAACTATTTGGAGAAGAAGAACAGAAAACTGGTAAGATATAAAACTTGCTGTTTAGGCAGCATAGCTCAATAAATGGGGTGATTTGCTGTTAACTTACATAATTATTTGGTGGTGATTTTGTTCTGTATTTTTTTTAGGAGGAGTGCGGTTTCCAGAGACTCTAGGCTGTGTCAATTACAACGTGTTTTTCAGCAGATTTATTGTGTTACCAGAGGGATCTGCCCAGTGTCAAAGATGATGTTTGAAATTGAGGCTTCAGGTGAGTTGAGGGTTGTGTGTAGGAGAGGGAGGGTGAGCAAGTGTCCAGTTAGGAGCTGTTCGGGGGGAGGTGTGAAGGCAGCAGAGTGAGAAAGGCTGTTTATTTGAGCCCCCCCCCCACCCAAAAGGCTTTTCAGAAGCATAGCAGAGGCATTCCCATGTCTTACAGCACACAAGGTCATCTACTGCACTCACAGGAATGCCATTTAACTTTGCCTTTCTCTAACCCAGGTGTCACTCACAATAATGGCCACAGCCTTGCAATCAGGAAGAAGCTGGAGCCTGAAGGAGCCCCGGACACACTCAGGAGAGGGCAAGTAGCTGGCTTGCTGGGGTTTGGCCCTCATAACTCTGTGCTCATACTTTGGTTTTGGTGTTCTTTATTGTAGCTGACCGAGAGGCTGACAGGCCATCACGGGGCCCTCCGAGGCAGACTCATTTCAGGTGCAACGTGGATTCCCATCAGCAATCATCCAAAAGATAAGTAGGGGGCCATGGCATGGAGATGGGACGATGGGAGAGTAGTGGGTTGGGAGTTTTTGGGACAGATTTAAAAACTAGCAGAGGGAAAAGCAATCTTCTCCAAGGGGCCTCTTAGGACAGCTAAAGGAACAGGCTCTACTTTTGATGGCAGCTTTCAGGCAGGCAGTGCAGAACAGTTCTGGCCTGTGTCGTGTTGTCTAGTGTACTGTGTTACCTAGTGTGTCTTTGGGGTCCCTTTTGCCTTTTCCCCCTCAATACCCCCAACCACAAGCATGATGTGTTGTGTTTAATGTCCCCCTGTTTGTCACGTTCTGTGTCACGGGTGTCTGCACATATTTGTGCCGGAGCTGGTCTGCCCTGCCGCACAGCCTGGTGAAGTAGAAAAAGTCCTGGGGACTTGAAGTTTGTGGGGTGTCGCCAGACTCTAGATGATATTCCTAGAGAGACGCGAGATGATTGGAGATGTGTAGTTAGCCTGCAGACCTTTGACTTTTGTCCTTACTTTCTTTCAGACACAGAAGGATAAAATCCAGGACAAAATCCATCCCAGGTGAGGGGTTTTCCCTGAGCAGGTGAGGCACTATTTGTCTTTGTAGCAGAAGTGTAAATGGTGACTGTGTTACAGCTCTGTTCTTTGTCTCTTTTTAGGGAGTAAATCTGGACACCAGCAGTCAAGGTGAGCAGTGGAGAGAAGTAGCTGTTATGGCTCAGCTCTCAATTTCTGCTGCAGCTCTATGTTTCCATTCTTGTTTTTGTGCTTTAGGGAATCCACTCGCAGCATGCCAAGCCCCCAAGTGGCCGATGCAGCGGGTTTCCTGCTGGTGTGAGCCCTGTGGATGCATTACGGGACCTGGTGATGAAGCCCTGAACTTTTCTATTTGAAGATGCCATCCTGGTGGCCTTGGGCAACTGCCGAGGAGTTGAGGTGAGTCAGGGAAGTAGGGGGGAGGAGCGAGGGGGCACTGAGGTTTCATCCCTGCCAAATCACCTCCTCTCCTCTTAACCCAGGCACCCCCTGTGACAACGGCCTTGGTCTGCGAGCGTGCCCGAAGCCTGCAGCCCGAGCAGCTGGGCATTCTTAGGAGCACGGTGAGTAGCAGAGTTGTGGGGTTTTGGCCGATGTGGTGCCAGATCAGGCAGTGATATTTGGTTCTCTTTAATCTAGCAGTGCAAGAGACACCAGCCCAGTGACAGCAGGAACTTCCCAGCTGGCGAGGCCGCCTTCCTTGGCACCTGAAGGGGAGCGGCACCCCTGGATATCCCAGAGATAAGTGGAGGGCTGTGACCCACAGAGGGTATGAAAGCGGGGTGCTGGGTTGGGACTCCTGGGGCAGGGAGGGGTGGTTTGAATTGGCTCTGGAGTTGAAGGTAGCCAAGAAGTGGCCCCTTAGGCCCCATGAAAGCAAAGTCTCACTTTTGCTCACAGCGCTGAGGTGTGCCGGGCAGAGCAGTCCCGGTGTGTCTCGTGTCCCTTGTCTTTTGTGTATTCTGTGTTGTCTGGATATTTCATGTCTTTTACCTTAGGCTTTTGAGGGGCGTGCCAGAAAGCCTGGCATGAGCCCAGCAGCCGATTCGCCTCAGTCATCTCCTTTTGGATTCTTTCAGTCTTTGCAGCCATTTACCTTGCCAGGATATTTCTGTCTGTGTTATGTCCCTGTTGTCTGTCATGTCCTGTGTTTGCTGTGTCACGGGTGTCAGCACACATTTGTGCCGGAGCTGCTCTGCCTGGCATAGCAGGGTGCAGTAGGACGAGTCCTGGGGACTTGAAGATAGTAGGGTGTACTTGGACCCTAGGTGATATTCCTAGATAGACACAAGATGTTTAGAGATGTGTAGTTATCCTGCAGCCCTTTGAATTTTGTCCTCACTTTCTTTCAGACACAGAAGGATAAGATCCAGGGCAAAATCTATCCAGCCATCCTGGGTGAGGAGGTTCCCCCGAGCAGGTCAGAAACGCTTTGTCTCTGCAGGAGGGGTTTAAAGTGTGACTCTGTTACAGCACTGTTCTTTTTCTTTTCAGGAAGTAAAGCTGGATAGCAGCAGTCAAGGTGAGGGTGGGTGAGGTGAGCATTGAGTAGCGTCCAGAGGCAGTTGTTTTTGCTCAAGTCTCACTTTCTGGTGCAACTCTGAGCATCTGTTTCTGCACTTTAGGCAATCCACTCGGAGTACAGCAAGCCCCAGTCAGCAAGCGTCCGACGGGCCGGATTTCCCGCTCTCGTGAGCCCTGCAGAAGTATCCCGGGAGTCGGGGATGAAGCCTCTGCCTTGTCTATTTAAAGGTGTCACCAGGGAAGCCTTCAGCAACAGCCGAGGAGTTGCGGTGAGTCAGGGAAGTAGGGAGGAGAAGCGAGGGGGCACTGAGGTTTCAGCCCTGCCAAATCACCTCCTCTGCTCTTAGCCCAGGCACCCCCTGTGACGACGGCCTGGGTCTGCGAGCGTGCCCGAAGCGTGCGGCCCGAGCAGCTGGGCATTCTTAGGAGCACGGTGAGTAGCAGAGTTGTGGGGTTTTGGCCACTGTGGTGCCAAGATCAGGCTGTGATGTTTGGTTTTCTTTCCTGTAGCTGTCTGAGAGACAACAGCCCGGTGCCAGCAGGACTTTCCCAGGTGACGGGGTGGCCTTTTTTTGCACCTGAGAGCAGCATCCCAAGAAGTCTGAGAGATAAGTGGAGGGCTGTGACCCACAGAGGGGATGAAAGCAGGGTGCTGGTTTGGGAATTACTGGGAGGGGCTTTTGAGTCTGCTTTGGAGGCGGGGGGTGTCCATGAAGTGGCCCCTTAGGCCCCCTGAAAGGCATATCTCACTTTTGCTCCCAGCGCTGAGGTGTGCCGGGCAGAGCAGTCCCGGTGTGTCTCGTGTCCCTTGTCTTTTGTGTATCATGTGTTGTCTGGATATGTCATGTCTTTTACCTTAGGCTTTTGAGGGGCGTGCCAGAAAGCCTGGCATGAGCCCAGCAGCAGATTCGCCTCAGTCATCTCCTTTTGGATTCTTTCAGTCCTTGCAGCCATTTTCCTTGCCAGGATATTTCTGTCTGTGTTGTGTCCCCGTTGTCTGTCACGTCCTGTGTTTGCTGTGTCACGGGTGTCAGCACACATTTGTGCCAGGGCTGCTCTGCCCTGCCGCGTAGCCTGGTGCAGTAGGAGAAGTCCCGGGGACTTGAAGTTTGTAATGTGGGGTGTACTTGGACTCTAGATGCTATTCCTCGATTGATAGAAGGTGTTTGCAGCTTTTGAGTTGTCGTGCAGATGTTTGACATCTGTTCTAACTTTCTTTCAGGTGCAGGTGCATTACATCTGTGGTGGAGGGTTAGGGTTAGGAGGGGCCAGGCCTTCTTAGGAGCACGGTGAGTAGCAGACTTGTTTGGTTTTGGCCCATGTGGTGCCAAGATCAGACAGTGATATTTGGTTCTCTTTTAATCTAGCTGTGCAAGAGACACCAGCCCGGTGCCAGCAGGAGCTTGCCAGCCGGTGAGGCCGCCTTCCTTGGCACGTGAAGCGGAGCGGCAGCCCCGGATGTCGCAGAGATAAGTGGAGGGGATGAAAGCGGGGTGCTGGGTTTGGACTCCTGGGATGGGGTAGGAGGCTTTGAATTGGCTCTGGAGTTGAGGGTAGCCAAGAAGTGGCCCCTTAGGCCCCATGAAAGCAAAGTCTCACTTTTGCTCCCAGCGCTGAGGTGTGCCGGGCAGAGCAGTCCCGGTGTGTCTCGTGTCCCTTGTCTTTTGTGTATTCTGTGTTGTCTGGATATTTGATGTCTTTTACCTTAGGCTTTTGAGGGGCGTGCCAGAAAGCCTGGCATGAGCCCAGCAGCAGATTCGCCTCAGTCATCTCCTTTTGGATTCTTTCAGTCTTTGCAGCCATTTTCCTTGCCAGGATATTTCTGTCTGTGTTGTGTCCCTGTTGTCTGTCATGTCCTGTGTTTGCTGTGTCACGGGTGTCAGCACACATTTGTGCCGGAGCTGCTCTGCCTGGCATAGCAGGGTGCAGTAGGACGAGTCCTGGGGACTTGAAGATAGTAGGGTGTACTTGGACCCTAGGTGATATTCCTAGATAGACACAAGATGTTTAGAGATGTGTAGTTATCCTGCAGCCCTTTGAATTTTGTCCTCACTTTCTTTCAGACACAGAAGGATAAGATCCAGGGCAAAATCTATCCAGCCATCCTGGGTGAGGAGGTTCCCCCGAGCAGGTCAGAAACTCTTTGTCTCTGCAGGAGGGGTTTAAAGTGTGACTCTGTTACAGCACTGTTCTTTTTCTTTTCAGGAAGTAAAGCTGGATAGCAGCAGTCAAGGTGAGGGTGGGTGAGGTGAGCATTGAGTAGCGTCCAGAGGCAGTTGTTTTTGCTCAAGTCTCACTTTCTGGTGCAACTCTGAGCATCTGTTTCTGCACTTTAGGCAATCCACTCGGAGTACAGCAAGCCCCAGTCAGCAAGCGTCCGACGGGCCGGATTTCCCTCTCTCGTGAGCCCTGCAGAAGTATCCCGGGAGTCGGGGATGAAGCCTCTGCCTTGTCTATTTAAAGGTGTCACCAGGGAAGCCTTCAGCAACAGCCGAGGAGTTGCGGTGAGTCAGGGAAGTAGGGAGGAGAAGCGAGGGGGCACTGAGGTTTCAGCCCTGCCAGATCACCTCCTCTCCTCTTAGCCCAGGCACCCCCTGTGACGACGGCCTGGGTCTGCGAGCGTGCCCGAAGCGTGCGGCCCGAGCAGCTGGGCATTCTTAGGAGGAAGGTGAGTAGCAGAGTTGTGGGGTTTTGGCCAATGTGGTGCCAAGATCAGGCAGTGATGTTTGGTTTTCTTTCCTGTAGCTGTCTGAGAGACAACAGCCCGGTGCCAGCAGGACTTTCCCAGGTGACGGGGTGGCCTTTTTTTGCACCTGAGAGCAGCATCCCAAGAAGTCTGAGAGATAAGTGGAGGGCTGTGACCCACAGAGGGGATGAAAGCAGGGTGCTGGTTTGGGAATTACTGGGAGGGGCTTTTGAGTCTGCTTTGGAGGCGGGGGGTGTCCATGAAGTGGCCCCTTAGGCCCCATGAAAGGCATATCTCACTTTTGCTCCCAGCGCTGAGGTGTGCCGGGCAGAGCAGTCCCGGTGTGTCTCGTGTCCCTTGTCTTTTGTGTATTCTGTGTTGTCTGGATATGTCATGTCTTTTACCTTAGGCTTTTGAGGGGCGTGCCAGAAAGCCTGGCATGAGCCCAGCAGCCGATTCGCCTCAGTCATCTCCTTTTGGATTCTTTCAGTCTTTGCAGCCATTTTCCTTGCCAAGAGATTTCTGTCTGTGTTGTGTCCCCGTTGTCTGTCACGTCCTGTGTTTGCTGTGTCACGGGTGTCAGCACACATTTGTGCCAGGGCTGCTCTGCCCTGCCGCGTAGCCTGGTGCAGTAGGAGAAGTCCCGGGGACTTGAAGTTTGTAATGTGGGGTGTACTTGGACTCTAGATGCTATTCCTCGATTGATAGAAGGTGTTTGCAGCTTTTGAGTTGTCATGCAGATGTTTGACATCTGTTCTAACTTTCTTTCAGGTGCAGGTGCATTACATCTGTGGTGGAGGGTTAGGGTTAGGAGGGGCCAGGCCTTCTTAGGAGCACGGTGAGTAGCAGACTTGTTTGGTTTTGGCCCTTGTGGTGCCAAGATCAGGCAGTGATATTTGGTTCTCTTTAATCTAGCTGTGCAAGAGACACCAGCCCGGTGACAGCAGGAGCTTGCCAGCCGGTGGGGCCGCCTTCCTTGGCACGTGAAGCGGAGCGGCAGCCCCGGATGTCGCAGAGATAAGTGGAGGGGATGAAAGCGGGGTGCTGGGTTTGGACTCCTGGGATGGGGTGGGAGGCTTTGAATTGGCTCTGGAGTTGAGGGTAGCCAAGAAGAGGCCCCTTAGGCCCCATGAAAGCAAAGTCTCACTTTGGCTCACAGCGCTGAGGTGTGCCAGGCAGAGCAGTCCCGGTGTGTCTCGTGTCACTTGTCTTTTGTGTATTCTGTGTTGTCTGGATATCTCATGTCTTTTACCTTAGGCTTTTGAGGGGCCTGTCAGGAATCCTGGCATGAGCCCAGCAGCAGTTTCGCCTCGGTCATCTCCTTTTGGATTCTCTCAGTCCTTGCAGCCATTTTCCTTGCCAAGAGATTTCTGTCCGTGTTGTGTCCCTGTTGTCTGTCATGTCCTGCGTGTTCTGTGTCACGGGTGTCAGCACACATTTGTGCCGGAGCTGCTCTGCCCTGACGCACAGCCTGGTGCAGTAGGAGAAGTCCCTGGGACTTGAAGTTTGTAATGTGGGGTGTACTTGGACTCTAGATGCTATTCCTCGATTGATAAAGGTGTTTGCAGCTTTTGAGTTATCCTGCAGATTTTTGACATTTGTTCTGACTTTCTTGCAAGTGCATTCCATCTGTGGCAGAGGGTCAGGGTTAGGAGGTGCCAGGCCTTGTTAGGAGCACGGTGAGTAGCAGACTTGTTTGGTTTTGGCCCATGTGGTGCCAAGATCAGGCAGTGATATTTGGTTCTCTTTAATCTAGCTGTGCAAGAGACACCAGCCCGGTGACAGCAGGAACTTCCCAGCTGGTGAGGCCGCCTTCCTTGGCACCTGAAGCGGAGCGGCAGCCCCGGATGTCCCAGAGATAAGTGGAGGGCTGTGACCCACAGAGGGGATGAAAGCGGGGTGCTGGGTTGGGACTCCTGGGGCAGGGAGGAGGGGTTTAAATTGGCTCTGAAATTGAAGTTAGCCAAGAAGTGGCCCCTTAGGCCCCATGAAAGGAAAGTCTCACCTTGGATCATAGTGCTGAGGTGTGCAGGGCCGAGCAGTCCCGGTGTGTCTTGTGTCGCTTGTCTTTTGTGTATTACGTGTTGTCTGGCAATGTCATGTCTTTTACCTTAGCCTTTTGAGGGGCCTGTCAGAAAGCCTGGCATCAGCCCAGCAACAGTTTTGCCTCAGTCATCTCCTTTTGGATTCTTTCAGTCTTTGCAGCCATTTTCCTTGCCAAGAGATGTCTGTCCGTTTTGTGTCCCCGTTGTCTGTCATGTCCTGTGTTTGCTGTGTCACGGGTGTCTGCACACATTTGTGCCGGAGCTGCTCTGCCTGGCATAGCAAGGTGCAGTAGGACGAGTCCTGGGGACTTGAAGATAGTAGGGTGTACTTGGACCCTAGGTGATATTCCTAGAGAGACCCAAGATGTTTAGAGATGTGTAGTTATCCTGCAGCCCTTTGAATTTTGTCCTCACTTTCTTTCAGACACAGAAGGATAAGATCCAGGGCAAAATCTATCCAGCCATCCCAAGTAACAAGGTTCCCCCGAGCAGGTCAGTCACTCTTTG
This sequence comes from Geothlypis trichas, assembly GCA_009764595.1. NCBI lineage: Eukaryota > Metazoa > Chordata > Aves > Passeriformes > Parulidae > Geothlypis > Geothlypis trichas. Next base: position 17,352 of record WSPJ01000129.1, read on the forward strand.
TCTCTGCAGGAGGGGTTTAAAGTGTGACTCTGTTACAGCACTGTTCCTTTTCTTTTTAGGAAGTGAACCTAGATATCAGCAGTCAAGGTGAGAGTGGGTGAGATGAGCATTGAGTAGCATACAGAGGCAGTTGTTTTTGCTCGAGTCTCACTTTCTGGTGCAACTCTAAGCATTTGTTTCTGCATTTTAGGCAATCCTAAAAAACTCGGATCACAGCAAGCTGGAGTCAGCAAGCGGCCGACGGGCCGGGTTTGCCGCTATGGCGAGCCCTGCAGAAGTATCCCGGGACTCGGCGATGCAGCCTCTGCCTTGTCTATTTAAAGGTGCCACCAGGGAAGCCTTCAGCAACAGCCAAAGAGTTGTGGTGAGTCAGGGAAGTAGGAGGGAGGAGCGAGAGTTCACTGAGTTTTCAGTCCTGCCAAATCACCTCCTCTCCTCTTTACCCAGGCGCCCCCTGTGACGGCGGCCTCGGTCTCAGAGTGTGCCCGAAGCGTGCGGCCCGAGCAGCTGGGCCTTCTTAGGAGCACGGTGAGTAGCAGACTTGTGGGGTCTTGGCTGCTGTGTTGCCAGGATGATGCACTGATGTTTGGTTTTCTTTCCTGTAGCTGTCTGAGAGACAACAGCCGGTGCCAGCAGGATCTTCCAGGTGGCCTTTTTTTGCACCTGAGAGCAGCATCCCAAGAAGTCTGAGAGATAAGTGGAGGGCTGTGACCCACAGAGGGGATGAAAGCAGGGTGCTGGGTTGGGAATTACTGGGAGGGGTTTTTGAGTCTGCTGTGGAGGTGGGGGAGTGTCCATGAAGTGGGCCCTCAGGCCCCCTGAAAGGAAAGTCTCACTTTTGATCACAGCGCTGAGGTGTGCAGGTGGGCAGAGCAGTCCCGGTGTGTCTCGTGTCCCTTGTCTTTTGTGTTTTATGTGTTGTCTGGATATCTCATGTCTTTTACCGTAGCCCTTTGAGGGGCCTGTCAGGAACCCTGGCATCAGCCCAGCAGCAGTTTCGCCTCAGTCATCTCCCTTTGGATTCTCTCAGTCCTCGCAGCCATTTTCCTTGCCAGGATATTTTTGTCTGTGTTGTGTCCCTGTTGTCTGTCATGTCCTGTGTGTTCTGTGTCACGGGTGTCAGCACACATTTGTGCCGGAGCTGCTCTGCCCTCCTGCATAGCCTGGTGCAGTAGGAGAAGTCCCGGGGACTCAAAGTTTGTAATGTGGGGTGTACTTGGACTCTAGGTGGGATTTGTAGATGGACACAGGATATCTGCAGCTCTTAAGTTTTCCTGCAACTGTTTGACTCTTGTCCTAACATGTTTTTTAGATTCAGATGGATTAAATCTGTGCCAGAGGGCCCCATCCTGGGAGAGGATGTTTCCCCCGAGCAGGTGAGGCACCATTTGTCTCTGCAGCAGAAGTGTAAATGGTGACTCTGTTACACCTCTGTTCTTTGTCTTTCTTTTTAGGAAGTGAACCTGGATACCAGCAGTCAAGGTGAGCAGTGGAGAGAAGTAGCTGTTATGGCTCAGCTCTCAATTTCTGCTGCAGCTCTGTTTTTCCATTCTTGTTTTTGTGCTTTAGGGAATCCACTCGCAGCATGGCAAGCCCCCAGGTGGCCGATGCAGCGGGTTTCCTGCACGTGTGCGCCCTGTGGATGCATTACGGGACCTGGTGATGAAGCCCTGAACTTTTCTATTTGAAGGTGCCATCCTGGTGGCCTTGGGCAACTGCTGAGGAGTTGAGGTGAGTCAGGGAAGTAGGGGGGAGGAGCGAGGGGGCACTGAGGTTTCAGCCCTGCCAAATCACCTCCTCTCCTCTTAACCCAGGCACCCCCTGTGACAACGGCCTCGGTCTGCGAGCGTGCCCGAAGCGTGTGGCCCAAGCAGCTGGGCATCCTTAGGAGCACGGTGAGTAGCAGAGTTGTATGTCCTTCCAGGGTACTTTTCCCAGCCCGGGTGAGTTTCCAAGCCCTTGGGAAAAGAGTTTGGGAGTGGAAAAGGATCTGGGGCAGAGGGTGGGTGTTGTTCTCGATGCCCCTCGTGGGGGCAGCTCATGATGTTCTGTGATCCTGTGATGATTCTTTCCCACAGGAAGGCACGTTTTCCGCCCCCCATCTCGAGGGCAGCTCCAAGCCCAGCCAGACCCCCCTGTCCTGGCAGCTTCCCTCCAGGAGTAACCCTTGGATTATGGGATTTTGGAGGTGCAATCCAAATTTTGGCCAGTTTTGGCTCGTGGACAATGAGTCCCGTGTGCCCTTCCAAAAAAGTCACATTTGCGGTTTCCAACCCCGCGGATCCGTATCTGCTCTTCCTTCCTTCCCACGATCCCAGGCATCACACAGGAGATACAGAGCTTTCTTTTGAAACCTTTTTTTAATGTAAATTAATGTTATTTCTCAGTATATAGTGTTATTTCTCAGATATAAAAATGAGAAACTTCACAGGTTTCAGTGTTTTGCACACGCATTCCCCCCCCACACCCTCCCTGGGAATTCCATCACATTTTAAATCACTTACACTCCTTTTTAGGATGGCAACACCCCTTTTTAGGGGAGGAAAAAAACCTTTTTTGTACCCTCAGCCTCCCTCTTTCGTTTTCTAACTTATTTTCCCCCTTTCCTGTATTTTTGTTTTCCTCTTTCTTCCTTTAAGGAAAAAAAGAGCCCCTGCCCCTCCAGTCCCCCCAGTGACCACACGAAGCCAAAAACTCCTCTGTGACCATTTAATTTTGGGTTGTCCCCGCCGTGCTATGGGGAGGGTCCTCACTGCCCCCCCCGTGACTTTTCTGGGTCATTTTCAGCCTTGTCCTTGTCCCCCCCCTGGGGTTTTTTGGGGTCCTTTTCAGCCTTGGCCTTGCTCCCCAGGCTCTTCGTGGGGTCACTCTGAGCTTTTCCCTCGTCCCCCAGGCTCTTTCTGGGGCTCCCCCCGTCCTTGTCCTTGTCCCCCTGGGGCTTTTGGGGGCTCCCCCCATCCCTGTCCCCCCCCTTGGCGTCGATGGCCGCGTGTTCCCTCCGCACCAGCTCCTCCAGCTCCTCCTGAGGAGAACACGGGGGGGTTCAGGGGCGTCCCACAAGGGTTTGGGGGAGCAGGAGGACACCCCAGAATTTGTGGGTGGGGGGCAGTACCTTCCAGCCCAGGAGCTCAGCCAGAGCCAGGCACCCGCTGTCGCAGTCCCCCAGCCAGGCCACGTCCCTGTGCAGACAGAGGGACCCCAAAGTCACCCCCAAAAATCCTCAGGGGGGGCCCTAGGATCACCTTGAGGGTGCCCAAAACCACCTTGAGTAGCCCCAAACTACCTTGGGGTGCACCCAACCTCGATAGAAGTCCTACAGACCACCCTCAGGGAATCCCAAAACCACTTTGAGGGTCCCCAAAACCACAGGGTGGGGACAGAGCCCCCCACCTGACCACACCTGTGCCCCACCTGGCCATACCTGTAGGCCTTGTCTGAGTCAAAGTCCATCCCACCAAAGCCCATCAGGGACATCAGGGGGTCACTCTGGGGGGACAAAGGGGTGGTTTAGCACAAGGTGGGGACAGCTGCTCCAAGCCCCCCTCCAGTGCCTCCCAGAAAAGTTTAGGGGGCAGGGGGACCCCCAAAATGATTAGATTTTGAAGGTGCCCCCACCCCAGCTCACCTGCCCCGTCTTCTCCTTGTTGATGAGGAGTCTGGGGGTGTTGGTGGGGACCCTGTGCGAGGGGGGACAGTCACAGGGGGTCCCCAGGGTCTGGGCGGGGGGTCCAGGAGGGGGTCTGGCACGGGGGGTCTCACCTGCTGATGAGGGATGCAAAGGGCTGCACCTGCAGTGAGGTGCCCATGATGAGCAGCAGGTCGACCTTCCCAAAGTCCTGCAGAGGGAGAGGGCGTCACTGCAGGGGGGTCCCTGGGTCACCTCAGCGCCCCCCCCCAGCCCCAGCTCCAAATCGAGCCTCGGGGGTGGGATTGGGGGTCCCCCAGACCCCACTCACCGACTCCAGGAGGGCGAAGAAGCGTGAAGGGAGGTTCTCCCCAAAAAACACAATGTCTGGGGAAGGGGGAGGACAGGGGGCAGGTCAGTGGATGGGGGGGGTGAGACCCCCTCCCCAGAATTCCTGCTGAGCCCCCCTCCCCAGCCCCAAAACTCACCAGGTTTCACCAGCCCCTGGCACTTCTCACATTTAGGGACGAGGGAGGAGAAAATCCGCTCTGGGGAGGAGGAGGAGGAGGAAGAAGCTTGGTGAGGAAAGGGGTCAGGGGGGGCACGGGGGCATTTAGGAGGGGCACAGGGGGACAACAACTTGCTGTTCCCACCCTGTGGCAGAGCAGGTGGGGACACCCCCCCAGGCACTCGGGAGGGGTCCCGGCAGGTCCCGGGGGGTCCCCAGCGCTCGGGGGTCCCCAGAGCCTCCCGTACCCCTCATCCAGGCCAGGCTGTAGCTCTGGCGGCACGAGGCCCGCAGGCAGTGCGAGGTGAAGAAGGTGCCGTGAGCCTCCACCAGCAGCTCCGGGTCCAGCCCCGCCACCCTCTCCAGGGTGTCGATGTTCTGGGGGGGGCCAGGGGAGGGTCAGGAGCTCCCCAAAATCCCATGACCCCCCCCAAACCAGCAGGGTGGGAGAAGAGGGGAGCTGTGTCCCACCTGGGTGTAGCAGCGCAGCAAGAGCCCCTTGTCCTGCAGCAGCCGCATGAAGTAGTGGCACACCGTGGGCTGGGGGGAATTTGGGGGTGGTTTGAGGGTCTCTTGCCCCCCCCCCCCCCTGATTTGGGGAGGGGGTTGGAAGGTTGGGGCTTTACCTTGAAGGAGGTTTGGGGGTGTTTTACCTTGAACTGCCCCGGGTAGAGCTCGCGGGCAAGGGCGAAAAAGGGCTCTGGGTGTTTCTGGGGAGCACAGGGAGCTCAGGGGGGGCCCCCAGAGAAACGCAGGACCCCCCCCAGAATTTGGGGAGGAAAGGGGAGGGTACCTTGAAGAACCCAATCTCGAAGATGGCCTCAGGGTAGGGGAGGTTGTAGCTCTGCAAGTTGGAGTAGAGCCCGGTGCCGGGGGTGCGGAAATCGGGGATCCCGGCAGCTGGGGGGGGTCAGGGGGCGTCAGGACCCACCCCAGGGGTCCCCGAGCCCCCCCCGGGACCCCCACCCCCCCAGCCAGAGCACTCACAGGTGGAAATGCCAGCACCCACCATGCACACGATGTTCTTACCTGGGGAAGGGAGGGACACAAAGGGGTGAGCCCCAAATTCACCCTCGAGAACCCCAAAAATGCCCTCAAATCCTCCGCTGCTCCCCCCTATCTCTGTTCTCGTTGTCCCCCCTCCGTGCCCAGTTTTCCTGCTCCCCCCTCCCAGGTCCCGTTCCCGGTCTCCCTACAGTGCTCACTCTTGATGAACCGGCCCCGTTCCCATCCCAATTCCCGTTCCCCTCCCCGTTCCTGTACACCGGTCACTCTTGATGAACCGCCTGACGCCCCATTCCCATCCCCATCCCCATTTCCCATTCCCGGTGTCCCATCCCCGTTCCCGTACACCGGTCACTCTTGATGAAGCGGCCAACGCCCGCCAGGCTCAGCTCGTCCAGCACCGGCTCCGCTCGGTCCCCGCCGAGCCCCAGGGTCCGGGACAGCAGCGCCCGCAGCAGCTCCACTGCGGGGGGACACCCAGGATGGGCCCTAACTGCCACCACAACCCCCTGGAATGTCGCCAAACAGCACCAAAACCCCACAGAATGTCCCCAAAACCCTCTCGAAGGTCCCCAAACAGCTACCAAAACCCCACAGAATGTCCCCAAAATCCCCCTGGATGCCCCCAAAACCCCCCGAATGCTCCCAAAATGTCCCCAAAGGTCCCAAAACAGCGCCAACCCCCCCGAATGTCCCCAAAGGGTCCCCGAAGTGTCCCCGGGGGGTCCCCAAAGTGTCCCCAGGGTGTCCCCGAAGTGTCCCCAAAACGTCCCCAAGTGGTCCCTGGGCGTCCCCAAAGGCCCAGCCCGGCCCCCCGCGGCCACCACGGGAGGCCGGCGCCCCCAGACCCACTGTCAGCGTCGGCCGAAGCGCCGGGCTCGGGCTCCGAGACCTGCGGGGAGGAGTGCGCGGGGTCACCGGGCTGTGAGGGGCGGTAACCGGGGTGGGAACCGGGGGGAGACACCGGGGGCGTTACCGGAGACTCGGCGTCCTGCTCCGCCTCTTCCCGGCGGGCACCGGGAGCCGCAGGGACGCTGGGGGGGTCCCCGGCGGGGGCGGGAGCAGAGGGAGCCGCATCCCCGGGGCCGCTCCCGGCCCCGCCGGCCCCGGTACCGTCGCGGTCCGCCATGGGCGCGACCTGCCCGCACCACAACTCCCGGCGTGCCCCGCGGCGGCTCCGCTGGGCGGGGTACGCAGGCGCGGCCAGACGGAGGGTGCTGATTGGCCGAGGCATCCGGAAGCGCGGGCGCGGACTACGGGTCCCGACAGACGCCGCGGCGGGGATTCCCCGGCCCGCGATGGCGGCCGCGGCCTGAGGCGGCCCCGGCGATGGCGGCCGCGGCCCCCGCGGCCCCGGCGGCCCCCGGCGAGGCCAAGCGCCCCGAGGGCGACGAATGGTGCGACAGCGGGCTGGGCTCGCTGGGCGAGGGGCCGCTGGGGCCGCCGCTGCCCGCCAGCCCCGCGGCGGAGTCCCCCGAGCCCCTCGCTGACCCCGCGGCTTGGCTGCGGCACGTCCTGAGCTTCGTCACCGACGAGGGCGACACGTGAGGGCGGACAGGGACCAGGAAATCCCCCCGGGCTCCGGGCGGGAACCCCACGCATACCCGGGGCTTGGAGGGTCGCGGTCCTGCCTCTGCCCGGGGTTCCGGTGCGATGCCCCCGCAGCCCCTTAGGCGGGGGTCCCTCGGCAACGGCCCCGGAGCCTCAATAACCCCCCCAGTAACAGCCCAGGAGCCTCAATAACCCCCCCCGGTAACGGCCCCGGACCCTCCATAACCCCCCAGGACCCTCATTAACCCCCCCAGGACCTTCCATAACTCCCCAGGATCCTCAATAACTTGCTGCACTTTTTTGGGTACCTCGTATGGGTCTGGGGTGTCAGTCCTGTTTTGGGTGCCCCATTTGAGTCTGGGGTTGCCCCATTTGGGTCTGGGGGTGCCGGGACCCCCCTGCCCAGCCCGTGTCTCCCCCCCTTCCCCCAGGGCCCTGCACCTGGCCGTGATCCACGAGCACCTGGAGTTCCTGGAGTCCATCCTGCGGCACACGGAGCGCTCGCCCTACCTGGACCTGCAGAACGACCTGGGCCAGGTGGGACGGAGAAATTTGGAGGGGCTATGGGGGAAATTGGGGGTGATGTTTTGGGGTGATGGTGATTTTTTGGGGTGGTGTTTTGGGGTGATGTTTTGGGGTGATGGCAATGTTCTACGGCGCTGTTTTGGGGAGATTTCACCCCTTTTTTTCCCCACAGACTGCCCTGCACATCGCCGTGGTGTTGGGGCTGGTTTTTGGGGTGGTGTTTTGGCGTGATGTTGCTGTTTTGGGGTGATTTAACCCCTGTTTCCCCACAGACCGCCCTGCACATCGCCGTGGTGCTGGGGCTGGCTGGCGCCGTGCGGCGGCTGCGGGCGGCGGGCGCGGCCGTGGCCGTGCGGGAGCGGGGCGGCCACACGCCCCTGCACCTGGCCTGTCGCGAGGGTCACCCTGCCTGCGCCCGCGCCCTGCTGGGGACACCCCCAGACCCCCGGGACCCCCCCCGGACCCCCGGAAGGAGGAGGAGGAGCGGCGGGCGCAGCTGGACAGCGTCAACTACGACGGTGGGGGGGGCGCAGTTTTGGGGAAGGGGTCGTGGGTTGGGGGGGATCGTGTGGTTTCGGGCTCATCGTGGTTTTGGCGGGAGGGTCACATTTTTGCGGTTTTCCGCATGTTTTTGGGGGTGGGGACACGGGTCAGGCCTCACACGGGTTTGGGATTTAAACATTTTGGGAGGAATGTGGTTTTTTGGGGGGGGGAGGTCGCGCTGTTTGGAGGGAGGGGAATGGTTTGGGTTTTCGGGGGGGTCCCCGGTGCTCAGGCAAGGCTTTGGACCCCCCAAATGTCCCCCCCGCAGGTTACACCCCCCTGCACGTGGCCGTGCTGCGCAGGGACCCGGAGCTGGTGCAGCTCCTGCTCCGCGCCGGCGCCGACCCCGACCGGCCGGTGGGTGCCCCACCCCACCAAAAAATCCCAAAACCAACCCAAAACGGGGCTCTGGGAGGGATCCTGACCCCGCCGTGCCCCCCCAGGAGCCGAGCTGCGGCCGCAGCCCCCTGCACTTGGCCGTGGAAGCGCAGAGCCCCGAGGTGGCCGAGTGTCTGCTGCGGGGGGGGGCGCGGCCGGACCCCCGTACCTTCTCGGGGTTCACCCCCCTGTACAGCGCCCGCCGCCGCCCCGACCCCCGCCTGCCGCCCCTCCTGCGCCGCTTCGGCGCCCGCGACCCCCCCAGCAGCGACAGCAGCGACAGCGGCGACAGCGGCGGCGAGGGCGGGGCCGAGGACAGCGAGGTCAGTGCGGGGCCGCTCCCACCCTGTCCCCCGCACCGAGACCCCCCCCGGGGCAGAGCGGGGGGCTCAGCCACGGTCCCCAGACCCTCCCGAGCCCCTCCAGACTCCCCCAACTCCCCCCAAATCTCTGTCCCCTCCCCAGGACGAGTACGACGACATCGTCATCAACAGCCAGCGCTGCCCGGCCTGAGGGCCCCCCCAGAGCCCCCCCGGATGGACTCGGGGTGCCCCTGCCACCCCCAGCCGGGGGGACCCCCCGGGAGCCCCAGGGGTTGTGGGGGGTGGGGGGAAATAAAGCAGAGGCTGCAAAAGACATGGCTGTGACAATGGGGGGACATTGAGGGGACACCTGTGTGAGTTTGGGGACAGGTGTGACACTGGGGACACCTGTGTGAGTTTGGGGACAGGTGTGACACTGGGGACACCTGTGTGTCCCAGAGCACCCCTGCAGCAGAGCACACACCTGTGACACGGGGGGGCATTTCCAGGTTTTATTCCCGGGATTTGTCACCGCGGGTGGGGCTGCCACACGTCCCGTGTCCTCTGGATCCTCCCGTGTCCTCCTCTGTCCCACGATGTCCCAGCTCCATCCGTGCCCTGCCCCGTCCCCTCAGGGTCCCCTCCCCGTTTTGGGGGGGCCCCCCCCGGGCTGGTTGGGGCCGATGTAGCTCAGGAGGGGGGCGGGGGGCCGGGCCAGCACCTCCCGCCCCACCAGCGGCTGCAGCACAGGGGGCACCCGGACACGGCCGTCCTAGGGGGGGCACACGGGGCAGGGTGAGCCCCCCGGAGCCCCCAGACCCCCGCGGGACCCCCCCCCCCAAATCACTCACCGGGAGCTGGTTGCACTCGAGGAGCGCGATCAGCGTCCGGGGCACGGCGCAGGCGGTGCCGTTCACCTAGGGGGGGGCGCGGGCTCAGGGGGGCACAGAGACCCCTCCCCGCGGGTTTTGGGGGTCTCCCAGGGGTTTTGGGGGGGTCACCCACCGTGTGGGCGTGGCTCAGCCGCCCCCCCTCCCCGCTGTACATGATGTTCAGTCGCCGGCTCTGGTAATCCGTGCAGTTGGAAGCACTGGAAATCTGGGAGGGGGGGGTGAAGGGGACAGAGGGGGGGGTCAGCAGGTTTGGGGCACCCCCCTCCTCCTCCACTCCCCCAAAATGGGGGTCCTGACCTGGCAGCAACGGTGAGAATAAAGGGGGGGGGGGCTATGAACAGGGAGGAAGGGGGTGGGGGGGGGGTACCTCTGGATTTTTGGGGTTTTCCCAGAATTGTTTGGATTCTCCCCAAATTATTTGGGCTCTTCCTGAATTATCAGGGTTCTCCCCAAGTTATTTGGGCTCTCCCTGAACTATTGGGGTCCCAGGACCCCCCCCTCACCTCCCCAAATTTGCCCCGTCCGGGCATCCAGGCCTCGATGTCGAACTTGCGGTAGGCGGGGAGCCCCAACTCCTCCGTGGGCATGTCCAGGACACTGGGGGGCCCGGGGGGGGACAGTTAGGAGCGATTTCGGGGGTCCCACAGATTGGGGGGACCCCCTCGAAATCCCCCTCACCGGTAATGGAGCCCCAGCTCTGAGAAAATCTCCTTCTGGAGCCCCAGGAACTCATCCAGCAGCTCCTCGCTCTCGGTGCCGCGCTCGGCCGCCGTCACTCCGAACATCTCCACCTTTGGGGGGCACAGGGGGTGACCCCCCCGCCTCTCCCCCCGCAGAGCTCCCTCCCAGTGCTCCCAGTACCTTGGTGAACTGGTGCACGCGGTAGAGCCCCCAGGGCTCGCGGCCCGTGTCGGTCTCTGCGCGGTAGCAGGTGCTGGAGCACACGACCCTGGGGTGGGGGAGGACAGGCTCAGGGGGCCCCAAAAAACCCCCCAGGGAATTGGGGGCCACAAAAAACCCCGCGGGGAACTGGGGAGGGGGGGATCCCCACAAGGGGAGGGGGTCCCTGGGCAGGACACAGCCCCCCAGTACCTAATAGGCAGGTCCTGCAGCTGCACAGCGTGGTCCATGAAATACCCTGGGGGGGGGGGACACAGGGTCACCCCCAAATCCATCTGCCTCCCCCCTCCACTTTTCCCCCATTTTTTACAAATTTTCCTCACGTTCTCCCCCAGTTTTCCCCATTTTCACCTGTATTTTCCCCCATTTTTTCCTCATTTTCTCCCAGCTCTCTCCCATTCTCCCCCTGCCCCGGGTTTTCCCAATTTCCCCCCATTTTTCCCCATTTCCCACCTGCAATCCCCACCTCCGAGCTCCCGGCCAGGCACAGGTCCTCGAACCTCGCAGGGTCGATGCTGTAAACCTGGGAGGGGACGGCGCTGGGCTGGACCCCGCAGCCCTCCTGGGGGGCACAGGGAGGTCACTGAATGGGCTCGGGGGACACAGGGGGGGTCACCGGGGGCCTCTGGGGTCGATGCTTTAAACCTGGGAGGGGGCGGCGCTGGGCTGGACCCCGCCGCCCTCCTGGGGGTCACTCGGGGGGACTCGGGGGCACTCACAAAAACGGCTCCTCGCAGCAGGTCTGGCACCGTCATGGGCAGGAAACCCTGGGGAAAGGGAGATCGGGAGACTCTGACCACCCCAGGGGACCCCAGACCCTCACTGAGACCCCCCAGACCCTCCCAGGACGCCCCGAGAGCATCCTTGGACCCCCCCAGACGTTCCCAGACCCTCCCAGGACCCCCCGAGAGCATCCTTGGACCCCCCAGACCATCCCAGATCCTCCCTGGGACCCCCCAGCTCCGCTCCCACCTTGCTGAGCAGTTTCTGCAGGGTGAAGGTGACGAGGGCGTGCTGGAGCAGGGCCCCGGCCCCGCACAGGTAATAGGAGCGATGGCCCGACACGTGAGACAGGCGCCTGGGGGGAGGAACAGGTGTGGGACACCTGGGGACAGGTGTGGGACACCCCCAGCGCCACACAGGTAATAGAAGCGATGGCCTGACACATGGGACAGGTGCCTGGGGGGGGGCGACAGGTGTGGGACACCTGGGGACACCACTGTGACAGGTGTGAACCAGGTGTGGGCGAGGGTGTGCAACACCTGGGGACACTGCTGGGACAGGTATGGGACACAGTAGGACAGGTGTTGGACAGGGTGTGACAGGGCTGGGCCAGGTGTCCCCCCCTCCAGGTGTGCTCACCTCTGCCGGATGATGTCCAGCCCCTCCCCCAGCTCCAGGTGTCCCTTTGGCTTGAAATCGAACACTGGGGGAGGGGAGGGGGTACCTTTTGTCACCTTTGTCACCCCGGTGACCTCAGACCCCCCAACCCCCCCCAGCCTGTCCCAACGCCCCCCAGGGCCCCCAGCCCCTCCAAACACCCCCCAGACCCCCCCAAATACGCCCTAGATACCCCCAAACACCCCCAGACCCTCCAAACATGCCCCCCAAGTCCTCCAGAACCCCGAGATTCCCCCAGACCCTCCCAACGCCCCTCAGGACCCCCCAAGACCCCCCAGCCCTCACCTGGTTTCTCCCCAACCACCTCGAGCAGCCGGGCCTGGCTCTGGTCCCCAACGGGCTGGGGGGGCACAAAGAGGGGGTTTGGGGGCGCCGGGAGACCCCCAGAGCACCACGGGGCGGGGGAGCAGGGGGATTTCGGGGGATTTTTGGGGGGGTCTCACCACAGCGGAGTGGGTTCTGTTGTGTTGGGTGGGTTTTGGGTCATTTTGGGGGGATTTTTTGAGGTCTCACCACAGCGGGGTGGGTCCTGTTGGGCAGCTGCAGGGCCCCCAGGTAGAATCTCTGCTCCAGCTCAGATTCCTCGGCCTCGAGCACTCGGAGCTGCCCCCGGAGACTCCGGCCATGCTCCCGCAGGGCTGCCAGCTCCGGGTGCTGTCAGGGGGGCACCGTCAGGGCCTGCGGGGCCAGGAGACCCCCGGGGCACCCCCCAAAATTCCATTCCATTCCATTCCATTCCATTCCATTCCATTCCATTCCTACCGTTTTGGCCGCTGCCTTGTCCTGGGAGGCCTGGGAGGGAAAGAAAGCAGTCAGGGGGTCCTTGGGGGTCGAGGAGTGGTTCAGAAAGGAAGGGCGGTCCTGGGGGCTTCCAAGGGGGACTTGGGGGGTCCTGGGGGTCTCACCATGATCTCGCGAACCCCCTGGGCCACGCGCCCCTTCTCCGCCTCCAGCCGGGCAATGCCATCGCGCACCTTCACCAGCCGCGACCACGTCCGCACCTGAGGGCGTGACTCAGGTGGGCGCGCTGGCCACACCCAAAGGGGGAGGGGCTTGTGCGCATAGCCCCCGCCCACTATTGGCCAAGCCACGCCCTTGCAGCCTCAAGCCCCGCCCTCGTGGTTCCCGCCACTCACGATCTCGCGGAGCGCGGCGCCCCCTAGCGGCCCGCGGCGCCGCTCCACGTCCCGCTCGCTGAGCGCGGTCACGTCCAGCTGCGGCGGCGCGCTCAGCCCCTCGCGCGCGTGCTCGAACAGCCGGCTCCTCCCGGCCGCGCACCCGGGTGAGTCCCCGGCACCGGCAGAGGCCCCGGGAGTGGGGCCCGGGCCGGGAGCTGCCCCCGCGGCCCCGCGTTGCCCGCCCGCCGCCCGCCCAGCCGCCCGCCCAGCCGCCCGCAGCAGCGCCCGGCGCGCCGCCATCTTGGGCACCGGCGTGTGGGGGTCAAGCAGGGGAGGAGCTATGGGGCGGGGCTGGGGGAGGGGCCAGGGGCGGGGCCGGAAGCGCGACACGCGCACACCCCCACCCGGGCGGATTTGGCCATGCCCCCGGCCTCGGTTTGGTGACCCCAGTGACCCCCCCTATGACCCCAGAGACATCCCAGTAACCCCAGTGACCCCTCCCAGTAACCCCAGTAACCCCAGTGACCCCTCCCAGTAACCCCAGTGACCCCTCCCAGTGACCCCAGTGACCCCCCCATGACCCTTGTGACACCCCAGGGTCATCCCAGTGACCCCCCTAGTGACCCAAATGACCCCCTCATGACCCCAGTGACACTCTAAGGTCAGTGCCCCCCGCAGAGTCCCCAGTACCTCAAAGACCCCTTCCCAGTACCCCGCAGTGTCCCCACCACCCTCCCCAGTATCCCCCCCCCACCACTCCCAACACACTTCACTCCACTCCACTCACCACCAGCACGCTTTAATCTGAATTTTCTGGATTTTACCCACCCAGGCCGGGTCCATCCCCGGCCTGGGCTCAACCCTCCCAGCCCCCCCAGCATCATGGGGATACCCCCCCTCATTTCCTGGCCTGCACGTGGGCGCACTCAGGGGTCTCCCCCCTCATTTCTTGGAGTCTCCCTGCTCATTTCTGGGCCTGCACGTGGGCACAGTCCACAGGGGTCTGCCCCCTCATTTCTTGGGCTGCACGTGCGCGCAGTCGTGCTTGCCGCGCACCACGGTCAGCTTGACGCCGGGCAGGTCCTGCGTGCGCCCGCCCTGCACCAGCACCACGTGGTGCTCCTGCAGGTTGTGGCCCTCGCCGGGCACGAAGGCCACGGCCTCGCGGCCCGAGCTCAGCCGCACGCGCACGCAGCGCCGGTTGGCCGAGTTGGGCTTCTTGGGCTTGCGGATCAGGTTCTTGAGCACCACGGCCTTGAGCTGCGGCCGGCCCAGGGTGGCGCCCGGTTGGCGGGGAGGCGGCGCAGGGCGGCCCTGCCGATGCATCTGGTTTAGGGTGGCCATGGGGCAGCGCGGGGAACAGGGAGGAGGAGGCGGCAGAAGCAGGGATGGGGCTGTGGAGGGAACATGGAGAAAGGTCACCGGGTTTTGAGGGTTTGGGAGAGGCTTTAGGTCCCCAAAGGAACCTGCTCAGTTCCTCTGGTACCCCCAGGACCCGTCCCAGTACCCCCACCACCCGTCCTCGGTGACCCCAGGGTCCTCCACCAGCCTTCCCAGTGTCTCCATCACCTTTCCCAGTGCCTCCAGTACCCCCAACACCCTTCCCAGTGTCCCCACCACCCTTCCCAGTACCCCCAGGACACTTCCCAGTGCCTCCAGTTTGGGGTTTGGGGGGTTTTGGGGAGGAAGGGGAATTTTACGCACTGTAGCGCGGCAGTGAGGCGGCGGCCCTGAGCACGGCGCGCAGCGACATCTCGAGGCTCTGAGAGGAGAAGGCGCGATCAGAACGGCCCGGAGAGGGCAGCGGAATTCCTCAGGAATGTCCTAAAAACCACCGGGAGCGGCGGCACTGGAGCCCGCACGTTCCCCTCACCGCACCGCCATCTTACTCGGCTCTGAGCGCACCGCGCTGCGATTGGGTAGCGTAGATGCCAATCTCCGTGATTCGCACGGTGATTGGTCAGACTTCAACTGATTGCTGGAGATCCGCCCCCTCCGCAGTAACTTCCGCGTTAGGCCCCGCCCCTCCCATCTATAACTCCCGCCCCAAAATTATCTCCCCACCCATATTCGGCTCCGCCCTGCCTAGGCCACGCCTCTTACCCATATTTGGCTCCCAATCGTCGGCTCTTTGCCCATTTATGGCTCGCCCCGCCCCTCCCGCCTGTGTCCCCGCCCTTGGGAGGCGTGGTTTGTCGCCGCGGCGACGCGGGCGTGGGAGGACCCGGATGTGGCTGGATCCCAACATGGCGGCGGCGGCGGCCGAGTGAGGCCTGAGGGGGCCCGGGGGGGATTTGGGGCGGGTTTGGGCATTTCGCGGGGATTTGGAGACCCCCCAAAGCCAAGGGGTTGTTCGGTGATGGAGGCGGGCGGGCTTGGGGCCGGTTTGAGGCTCCCCAAATCGCCGGAGGGGCGGCAGCAGCAGCCTGGGGAAGCTCTGGGATTGGGAATATGGATCCCACCGTCCCCCGCCCTAAAAAAACCCCAAAAACTCCCCAAAATGGGGGCTCGGGGCTGCTCCTGAGCGAATTCCCTTCTCCTCATGCAGCACTTTGAGCGGAGGAGCCGGAACGCGGAGCTGAGGCAGGAAAGTTTTCCCTTGGCGGAAGGTAGGAAGCGAATTCCGAGTTAATTCCAAGTTAATTCCCGGAATTTCTGATCCCGCGGGGATTTTGGGGGTCTCCTCCCCACAATCCCATCCAGAGCCCTGGGATGGGTTTTTCCCGTGGGTTTGGTTCAGGAACCGCAAGGCGGAGGAGCGCTGGGGTTTCTCAGGAATGTCCTGACTCCTCAAAAACAGCGTTTCCCCCCAATTTTGGCCCATCAGGAAGGGAAATTGCCATCCCCACTGGTTTTCTGTGGTGCACCTGTCTCCATTCTTCAATGGAAAAGGAGGAAAAAGAGAAAAAGATCAGAAAAGTCTCTGGATTTGGAATGTATTTGCGTTTTCTCTGGAATTTAGTGAAATTTCAAATAAGCAATGGTGGGATGGAGGGGTTGACTCGGGGTTGGTTTGGAAATAAGTGGAAATTAGGTTTATGGGAAATACCCAGATGTGGAAAAGATCCAGTAATCCTTTGGAAATGGCCAGAAACTTCCCCCTGCTCCCATTCCCCGTTTGGTTTTGGGGGTAAAAGGTGGGAATTCGGTCACCAGCACCTCGTTAACAGCTGCGGGACGAGCAGGAGTTTCCAGGAAGAAATTCCAAGGATATTCCTGCTTTGATTAATCTTTTTGTTTGTTCGTTTCCCGTGGGATAAAAGCCCTGGGAGCAATATTTGGGTTTTCTGGAGATGCTCCCGGGCCAGCCCGGGAGGGATTTGGATTTTCCTGGATTTTGGGGAGGGATTTGCGTTTTCCTGGATTTTTGGGCACCTGGGTCGTCGCCGATGGACTGGATCGTTACTGGTTAATTGGATCTTCATTAATTGGCCCTGCCTTTGCTCCGAGCCGGAGATTCCTGACCTCCCTCCCTCCCTCTCCCTGCACTTCCAGCTCTGGGGAAACTTCCTGCTGCAGGAAAAGGGCAGAATTCCGACAGAATTCCTCTTTTTCCTCTTCCACACTTTTTCCCTTTCCTGGTTCTTCTCCCTCGTTTCCCTGCTCTCTCCCTTCCCAGTTTTCCCGTCCCAGTTTTCCCGGAAGCTCTGAGCCCTTCATTCCCCTTTTTCCGGGATCTCCTGGTTCCCTTCCCAGATCTTTTTTTATTTTTTCCTGTTCCCCTGAGCTTCCGAGGCTCCGGATTCCTGGAATTCCGGGATTCCTCCAGAGCAAAGGCCGGCACTTCTCCTCCTCCTCCTCCTCCTGCTGCAGATCCAGCTTGGCCAGTCCAACCCGCTCCGGCCCCGGCCTGGCTTTTCCTGGAATTCTGACCCCTCGGTGGGGATTCCAGCCCCTTCCCGGTGGGAATTCCAGCCCCTTTGTGGGGAATGCCAGAATTCCTGGCCTGGCTTTCCCAGGAATTCTGACCCCTCGGTGGGGAATCCCGGGATTCCAGCCCCTTCCCAGCCTGCTTTTCCCGGGGATTGTCGACCCTTTGTGGGGAGCACAATTCCCACCAGGGCACAGCCTGAGTGCCGCTGATTTTGGGGGGAATTTGTGGGATTTTGTTGGGAATTTTAGGGAAAACAGGAGATTATCCCGCCTGGTGCAGATTCAGTTCCTCGTTAATTGGTGACTAATTAAACCCTACTGGGATCCCAGGAATGCGGCCTGGGAAGGGCTGAGGAACAACTTCAGCCCCTCCTGGTCCCCATCCCACCCTCTGGAATTCCTCAGGACCTCTCTGGCCCTGCCAAGTGCTGCCGGATTTCCACAACCATCTGGAAAAAAGAGAGGTTTTGGGGTGAAATCCCGTGGATTTGGTGTCCAGAGGTTACGGATGCTGCACCTCATCCTGGCTGAGCTGGATCATCCTCGGGTGTTTCCCATGGAGAAAAGCCCAAATGCAGCAGATTTTAATCCTCCCACCCCAAACTCAGCTGCAATTTCCCCGAACCGGGAGAGTTTTCCGTCAGAAAATGGGATTTTGGCAATCCCCAGAGGATTCCCAGGAGGGTGCAAGGAGGGATCAGCCCAGGATGAGCGGGGAAAACGGAGAAAACACGGAATTCTGGCAGCTTTTGGCTGGGGTAGAAGTGAAGGAGGAGGAGAAGAAAAACTATATGATGGGTCATTGTTTAAGGAGAAATTCTCAAAGATTGGGAAAAAACAGTGAGAAAACCTTGGAAGCAGCAGGATTCTGGAGCCTGGAAAATGGGATTGAGCCAAGGAGATGGGAAAAACTGGGAGGAAATGGGGAAATTGCCACCAGAAAAAGCAGTGAAAGTGGGAAAAATGGACCCGCCCAGGATCCATGGGATTTTGGGGCCTTTCCCAGTGGGATTTGTGCCCCCACTGGGATCACAGGCCCAAAACCCTCCCAGCTAAGCTCGTTTGTGGCCTGGAAAGTTCAGGAAAAATGTGGAAAAACAGGGAATGAAATCAAACCCTCAGATGGTGCCCCAGAGCACTGATCCTGGCACTGGGATCCCAGGAAAAGCAGATTTTTTGTGGCTTTTTGAGGTGCTTTAAATCTGTTTGTTGGTTCAGGTTGGGTTAATGGGTTAATAGATTAATCCCATTTCCAAGTGGGAATTTCTGGTGGTTCCAAGCTTGGATTTGGGAGAGAAATGGAAAGTAATTGGATAAATGGGGATTTTGGATGGAAGTGGTTGGTGGATGGATGAAACCATTCCAGCAGCAGGATTTCCAGGGCTGATCTCGTTCCCAGGGCTGGATTTCAGGGACCATTCCCATTCCCAGGGCTGGATCTTGGGGTCTGACGCCATTCCTGCCGCCAGCTCCCATTTCCCACCTCACTGAGGAGGTTTCCCGCCCCCCTAAATCGGAATGCTCGCCCCCGTTGCCAGGAGCACAGCCCGGGCCATGTTCTCCAAGAAGAAGAAGCGCGTGGAGATCTCGGCGCCGTCCAACTTCGAGCACCGGGTGCACACGGGCTACGACCCCTCGGAGCAGCGCTTCACGGGGCTGCCCCGCCAGTGGCAGGGCCTGCTCGAGGAGTCCGCCCGGCGCCCCAAGCCCCTCGTGGACCCCGCCTGCATCACCGCCATCCGCGGGGCCCACAAGGTGGGAAAACCTCGGGAACCCGGGGGGTCCTGGGGTCAGCGTTCCGGGTTTGGGGTCCTGGCGGAGGTAACGGGGTGCTGGGTAATCTGTGGGGTTGAATTTGGGGCGCTTTGGGGCTCTTGGAATGGTGTGGAGGACGTAACGGGGTGCTGGGTGCTCTTTGGGGTTGAATTTGGGGCAGTTTGGGGGTCTTGGAATGAGGGGATTTTGGGGTTGTTTGATACTGGGGGGGTGTGGAGCAGGTCAGGGGATGCCAGCCACTCAAAAAGCCAAACTGGGAGGGATTTGGGGGTCAGGGAAGTGGGAGGTGGGAGCTGGCCCCCCATGCCTTTCCTATCTCCCAAAAAGACAAACTGGGGGAGTTATGGACCAGGGGATTTGGGGATCATGGGGGGAGGTGGGGGCTCATTCAGTCCCTGGGGTGGGTTTGGGGGAATTTGGGGTCTTGCAGTATATAAGGATGTCCTGGATGCTCTTTGGGGTCAAATTGGGAGGAATTTGGGGATCTTGGGGCAGGGAGGTGACGATTGGGTCCCCCGGGACAGGGATCCCCCAGTGAGACCCTTCCCCACACCCTGAACCAGCCCCACCCCATGGGGACTTGGGGTCACTCCCACCTGATCCCTTCCCCGTTGTGTGTGTCCCCCCTCTTCCTCCATCCCCCATTCCTTCCCACATCCCCCCATGTTCCCACATCCCCCCATGTTCCCACGTCAGCCCTGAGGTTCCCCCCATTCCCACCCCTTCAAACCCCCCCAGTATTTTGGGACCCTCCCATCGAGGCTAGCCCCAGTTTCTGCCTCTGGGACTCTCCCCAGCCAGTCCCCCTCCCCTGTGCCCGTCCTGCAGCCATTCCACGTCACTTTTCTGTTGGTTTTTTCCCCCGTGTGTCCCCCCGTTCCCGCAGCCCATCGTGCGCGGCTCCAAAGGGCCCCAGGATGGGACCCCCGGGGGCCGTGACCGGACCCTGGCGTGGCTCCTGGACGAGCTGGCGGCCGTGTCCGTGTCCCGCTCCAACTCCCTGCGCCGGGACAGCCCCCCCTGCCCCTCCCCGGAGAACGGCCTGGCCCCGGCGCCCCCCCAGCCCCGGCCGGACCCCCAGGCTCGCCCCCATCCCCCCGGGGGCCGCCCCAAGTCCAGCTCGGCCGGGGAGGGGCCCCCGCGGCCCCCGGCCCGCGAGCAGCGCCCGCTCTCGGGGCCCGACCTGCGGCCCCCCGACGGCCCTGGCGCCCCCCGGGAGGGGCTGAAGACGGCGCCCGGACGCCCCTTCCACACCTACCCCCGAGCTGACACCGACCCCGGCCCGGGGGGCAGCGCCCAGGTAAAGGGGTGAGCCTGGGGCTGGCCTCATCCTCCTCATCCTGCTCTTCTTCTTGCTGCTCTGCTTTGTCTCCAGAGCAGGTTCTCTGCTCCTCTTCCTCTTCTTGCTGCTGCTGCTCTGCTTCCTCTTCCAGAGGGGGTTCTCGCTCCTCTTCCTCTTCTTGCTGCTGCTGCTCTGCTTGCTCTTCTTCTTCCTGCTCTGCTTCCTCTTCCAGAGTGGGTTCTCTGCTCCTCTTCCTCACGGCTTCCACTGGGATCAGCAGCAGCTTCCTTCCCCAGCCACGTCCTTCGCTCTGGAGCAGTTTCTTCGTCTTTTTCTTGTTTTTCTGCTTCTGCTTTTTCTTCTTGTTCCTTCTCTTTTTCTTTTTCTTCTTGCTGGTGCTCTGTTTCCTCTTCCAGAGCGAGTTCTCTGCTCCTCTTCCTCTTCTTCTTCTTGCTGCTCCCCTTCCTCTTCCAGAGCTGGTTCTCTGCTCCTCTTCCTCTTCCAGAGCGGATTCTCTGCTCCTCTTTCTCATCCTCACTTAGCCTTTCCCTGCAGCCTCTGGCCCCTGAGTCTCTTCCTCTTCCTTCTCCTCCTTCAACCCTTCATTCCCACGGCAATCCTGAGCTCTGACCCACGAGTCTCTTCCTCCTCCTCCCTCAGCCCTTCCCGACTCTCTTCCTCCTCCTCCCTCAGCCCTTCCCGACTCTCTTCCTCCTCCTCCCTCAGCCCTTCCCGACTCTCTTCCTCCTCCTCGCTCAGCAATCCCAGGCTCTGACGCCCCTCTCCGTGTCCCCACAGGCCGATCACCCCGCAGGACGCCCTCAGGAGGTGCCCCCCAACGGGCCGCTCCCCGCCTCAGGAGGAGCCCCCCAAGCCCCCAAAGCCCCGGAGCCTCCTCCTCCTCCTCCCCCGGCGCCCCCGGAGCCCCCGGCCCCGCGCGGCCCCGGCCCCGCTGCCGTGCCCCAGCGCGTGTCCCACGAGCAGTTCCGGGCGGCGCTGCAGATGGTGGTGGACCCCGGGGACCCCCGCTCCTACCTGGACAACTTCATCAAGATCGGGGAGGGCTCCACGGGCGTGGTGTGCATCGCCACCGTGCGCGGCTCCGGGCAGCTCGTGGCCGTCAAGAAGATGGACCTGCGCAAGCAGCAGAGGAGGGAGCTGCTCTTCAACGAGGTGAGGGCAGCCCTGAGAGCCCTGAGAGCCCTGGGGAATCCTTGAGAGACTTGGGGAGTCTTGGAGAGCCCTGGGGAATCCTTGAGAGCCCTGGGGAGCCCCTGAGAGCCTTGGGGCCCCTCTGAGAGGCTTGGGGACCCCCGGGGACAGTGCCAGGCTGCCATGGCCGTGTCCCCAAGTCTCTCAGGAGGTCCCCAGGGTTCTCAGGGACAGTGCCAGGCCCCCGTGGCCGTGTTCCCCCCCATGCCCATGTCCCCAAGGCTCTCGGGGACAGTGCAAGGCCCCCATGCCCATGTCCCCCCTGTCCCCAGGTGGTGATCATGCGGGACCACCAGCACGAGAACGTGGTGCAGATGTACAACAGTTACCTGGTGGGTGACGAGCTGTGGGTGGTGATGGAGTTCCTGGAGGGCGGCGCCCTGACCGACATCGTCACCCACACCAGGTGAGCACACCTGGGGGGGCAGAGCAGGGGGCACAGAGAGGGGGCACAGCGGGGGTGACAGAGGTGGCAGGATGGTGACAGGTGACAGGCTGGTGGCAGAGGTGACAGGGTAGTGACCGAGGTGGCAGGGTGGTGGCAGGGGCGGTGCCAGGCTGGTGGCAGAGGTGACAGCCCGGTGCCAACGCGCCGTCCCCAGGATGTCGGAGGAGCAGATCGCCGCCGTGTGCCGCTCGGTGCTGCGCGCGCTCGCCGTGCTGCACGCCCAGGGCGTCATCCACCGCGACATCAAGAGCGACTCCATCCTCCTCACGCACGACGGACGGGTAGGTGGCCTGCCTTGGGGCAAACCGGGGAGAAAACCTCCAAAAAGGGGCCAGTAGGGATCCCCAGAAAGGCCCCCAAACCTCCCCCCGACCCTTTGGGGTCCCAGCCCCGCTGGCAGGTGAAACTCTCAGATTTCAGACAGTAGGGACCCTCAGAAATGCCCCCCAAACCTCCCCCCGACCCTTTGGGGTCCCGCCCTGACCCCCCCGGCCCCTCTGGCAGGTGAAACTCTCGGATTTTGGGTTCTGTGCCCAAGTGAACAAGGACGTGCCGCGGCGCAAGTCCCTGGTGGGGACCCCGTACTGGATGGCCCCCGAGCTCATTTCCCGCCTGCCCTACGGCCCAGAGGTGAGGCAGGGGGCTGGGGGGGGGTTTGGGGGGTCCTGGGCTGCGTTTTGGGGTGTTTAGGGTGGGCTTCAGGGAGTTTGGGGTGGGTGTGTAGGCCCCCAGGTTTGTCTCCTGCCTTCTCTGCCACCTCGGGGTGTCTTGTGGGGAGGTTGGGATGGGTTTGGGGGTACCCAGGGTGGGTTTGGAATGGGCTTAGGGGTGCCCAGGGTGGGTTTAGGGGGAACAGGGTTGGTTTGGAATGGGTCTGGGGGTGCCCAGGGTGGGTTTAGGGTGGATTTAGGGCTGCCCAGCATGGGTCTGGGGATACCCAGTGTATGTTTGAGGGGCTCCAAGTGTCACAGAGTGCGTTTGAGGTGCTGGCCCCCTAACCCCCTCCTCATTTCTGGTCGTTTTTGGGGTGACCACCCCCCTCCCAGGTGGACATCTGGTCCCTGGGGGTGATGGTCATCGAGATGGTGGACGGGGAACCCCCGTATTTCAACGAGCCCCCCCTCAAAGCCATGAAGCTGATCCGGGACAACCTCCCCCCCCGGCTCAAGAACGGCCACAAGGTAACTCGGGGGGGTGCAGGGGGGGAGTCCCCCCATTTCAGGGGTCTCTCACACCCCCTTTTTCCCCCGCAGGTGTCCCCGTCCCTGAAGGGGTTCCTGGAGCGGATGCTGGTGCGGGACCCGGCGCAGCGAGCGAGCGCCCCGGAGCTGCTCCGTCACCCCTTCCTGGGCGTGGCCGGGCCCCCCGCCTGCATCGTGCCCCTCATGCGGCAGCACCGGCTGCGCTGAGAGGCCCCCGGACGGGGGAGAGACCCCCAGACAGGGGGAGAGACCCCCAGACAGGGGGAGACCCCTCTGTCCTGGGGGAGAGACCCCCAAGCTCCCAGCCAGGGAGAGGGACCCTCAGACCGGGGGAGACCCCTCCTGCTCAGGGGGAGACACCCCCAGCAAGGGTGAGAGACCCCCGGCTCGGGGGACAGACCCGAGGAAGGGACCCCTCCCACTCCAGGGGGAGACCCCCGGCCCCCTCCTCCTCCTCAGCAGCCACCCAAACTGGAGCAGACCTGGGATGTTCTGGGAGACCCCGCCACCCCCCAACCTGTACTACTGAGCTGGGGACCCCCCAGCAGAGATTTTGGGGGGGAGGGGGGGGGGGCCGCTATTCCCGAGGTTTGGGGGTGCACGGACTCCTCCCGCTCCCCCCGGCCTCTGGGACCCATTTTGGGGCATTTCCCCCTTTTCTTTGGTTTTTTTTTTTTTTAGCCCCCTCTTTTCTACCCAGTTTGGGCACTTGGGGTACAGCCCCCGCCTAAATCTCCGTGAGCCGGGGGTCCCCAAAACTACAGCCCCCCCCCATTCTCTCTCCCCCCCAGACCACACTACTGATTCGGGGTGTGTTGCCCCCCCCCCCCGTTTTTGTTGATTTTGGGGTTTTTTTGTTTGGTTTGTTCCTTCCCCCGCCCCCGTGCCCCGCTCGGTTTTGTTTTTTTTGTTTTTTAACAAAAAATTGATATTTATATGGTTGGGTTTTGTACCACGCGGGAGGGCGGGAGGGTGGGGCCCCGGGGGGACACGGGGCCCCCCCCAAAATTACACGTGTCCTTTTGGACCCCCCCGTGTGCTGTGTGTGCTTCTTTTGGGGGGTGGGGGGTACACGGTGGGCTGTGGGGACACCCCCTCCCCAATAAAGGACCCCCCTGACACACCCACGGGACACCCCCTCCCCAATAAAGGACCCCCCCCCTGACACACCCACGGGACACCCCCTCCCCAGTAAAGGACCCCCCAGGCAGGAGCTGCTGCTGCCTCAGGGCTTTATTGGCTCAGGGAGGCAGGGGGGGCACGGCTGTGTCAGCCCAGGGGGCACGCGGGTTCTGGTAGCAGCTTGGCTTGGCCTGGCCTGGCATGGCTTGGCTTGGCTTGGCATGGCTTGGCTTGGCCTGGCTCATTCCTTGATGGTGAGTCTTGGCCAGTGCCCGCTCATCTTGGCTTGGCTCGGCTCAGCCTGGCTCAGTCCTTGATGGTGAATTGTGGCCACCAGCTCATGTTGACTCGGCTTGGCTTGGCCCCTGATGGTGAATCCTGGCCAGTGCTGGGTCGCCTCGCCTTGGCCTGGCCAGCGTTGGTTCGTGTCGGCTCATCTTGGCCAGCTTGGGGTGGTTTGATCCACACGGACTCAGGCTGACCCGCGCTGACTTGTGCTGGCACACGGTGACCCGCGATGGCCCATCCTGACCCGCGTTGGCCCGTGCTGGCCTGTGCTGCCCCGTGTCACCCCCGTGTCCCCCCCACCCTCACTTGCAGGTGCAGTAGAGGGCTCGGATGGCGTCGTTCCAGTCCCCGAAGAGCCCCCTCCTCACCTCCTGCAGCCGCGGCACCGCTCCCGCCGTTGAAGCGCCGCGATTTACCCCCCTTGGCGCGGCGGGACCACACGGTGAGCTCGCACCTGGTGCCCACCACGAGCGAGGAGGCGCGGCCGGCCCAGCCGCGGGGCAGGTAGGGCAGGTCGCTGCCCGGGAGCACCTCGAGCGCGTCCCCGGCGCAGCACTGGTCGTAGTAGGGGCTGTTGTCGGCGTAGAGCAGCGCGCAGAGCCGGGTCCCGTTGGTGGGGCGCAGGTCGGCGGGCGCGGGGCACTGCGCGACCACCCCCCGGGACCCCAGCAGGGCCAGCACCAGCGTCACCAGCAGCGCCAGCATCGCTGTCAGCTCCCGATGTCACCTGGTCTCACCTGCTGTCACCGTCACCTGCCGGGGCCGTGCGGGGGCCCTTGGGCTGAGGTTATAGCCCGGCCCCAAGGCCAGTGGGCGGGGCACACCTGGGAGGGGACACAGGTGTGTGCGCGGGCGGGGGGTCCCAAGGTCTGCAGCCCTCCTCCCCACCATGGGAAGGGACACAGGTGAGGAGGGGTCCCCAGGAAGGGACACGGGTGTTGGGGGGGGGGGTCCAAGGGTCTGCAGCTCCCCCCATTCCCACCACGGGAAGGGAAACGGGTGTTGGGGGGGGGGGTCCCCAGGGGGGGAAACAGGTGTGTTGAGGGGGGGTCCACAGGTCTGCAGCCCCCTCCCCACCATGGGAAGGGACACAGGTGAGGGGGAGTCCGGAGGTCTGCAGCCCCTCCCCCTGCCGTGGGAAGGGTCACAGGTGACCCCCCCCCGGCCTTGGCTCCTCCCCCCTGCCCAAGGCCAAGCTGGGGCCAAGGTGTTCTGTATGCAAATGAGGGCACAATTAGCCGGGGTTTTTTTGCTCTGTGGGCTCCGCCCCTTATTTCCATATTCATGATTCCGTCGTGGTCCCGCTGAGCTCCCCGCGAAAATCACCATGGCAACCGCAGGGGGCGGGGATTGTTGCCTCATTAGCATAGTCCTGACCCGCCCACATTGCGGGAACAGACGGGGGGGTGAGAACCTCGGGGAGGGGGTCTCGCATTGGGCTGAGACCCCCCAGGAAATGAAACCCCCAGCTCCAAACAGAGACCCCCCCAGCCCCAAAACACAGAGCGCCCCCTCCGCCCCAGGCACCCCCCAGCCCCAAAACACAGAGCGCCCCCCCAGTGACGCGTTTCTGCCCCGGGGGGGGGCACAGGTTTTTAATGTAAAAACTCGTGTTAAACACTGCGGGGTCCAGGGGCGGGGGGGGCGGCTGGTGGGGGGGGCACACGGGGAGGAGCTGAGGCTTCTTTTGGGGGGGGGAAATGGGGGTGGGAGGGAAATGGATGGAGGAGCTGGGGGCGCCCCCCCAGGGTTATCCAGACCAGCCAGATAGGGACCCCCGGGTCGAGTTTTTTTTTTGGGGGGGGGGCAGAGGCCACGGGAGGGACACACGGGGGGGTCCCCAGGCATCCGGGGGGGCCCCCCCTTTTTTGGCCCCCACCACCCCCCATCCCCACGGGGGGTGGGGGTTTTTTTGGGGGGCGGGGCTGCGGGTCTCGTGTCATCTGTGCAGAGATGTCGGGGGGGGGCGTGCGCGGGGCCCCCCCGGCCCGGCCGAAGGCACCGCGGGGGGGGCGGGCCGGGCACGCACGGGTGGGGGGGCACGGGGGGGGCACACGAATTTTGGGGCGCACACACAAAGTCCCAAGTGCGCATTTTGGGGTGGGGGGACACACACACACACACGCGTGGGGGGGGGGAGCCGCAGAATTTGGGGAGGGGGGCGCGGTCTCCCCGTCACGGTCCCCGCGTCCCCCGCACGTGTCGGGCGTCCCCACGCGCGCGGGTTTTTGGGGAGGGGGAAAGGTTTGCATACAGGTACCCCCAGGGCGGGCGGGGGGGGCACCTGGCGGGGTCCCACCGGCACCTGGGGGCACCCACGGGGGGCCGGGGGCCTCCCGGGACCCCCCCTCCCCACCGAGAGCCGCCGGGGCTGCGTTTGGGACCACCCGGGAGAGGAAGGGGGGTCCCACCGCTGTCCCCCCCGGGAGGATTTGGGGGGGTCCCAGTGGGTGCTGCCCAAGGGGGGGTCCCGGGGGGGGGATTCCCGCCGTCCCCCCCCCCCCTCAGACGGTGCTGCTCCAGCATCCAGTGGGTGAGGGGGGGTCCCGGGGAGGGATTCCCACCGTCCCCCCCCTCAGACGGTGCTCTCCAGCATCCAGTGGGTGCTGCCGAAGGAGGGGCGCAGGGGGGGTCCCAGGGGGGTCCCCTCGGGCCCGTCCAGCCTCGGCAGGGACCCGTGGCGCCGCGGCCGCGCCCGCCGGGGGTAGCTGTGGCTGGGGAACAACGCCCGCGCCCCCCCCCCGGGACCCCCGCCCGCCGCCGGGGGGGGCAGCGGGGGCAGCGCGGGCAGCTCGGGGGTCTCGGCGGGCCGGGGGCCGCCGTTGGTCTGCGAGCAGACGCTGGTGAGGGTGGGCGGGGGGCGCCGCGCCCCCGCCGCCGCCGCCGCCTTCCAGCGCGCCGTGAGGATGAGGATGAAGACGAGCACGGAGGCGGCGATGGCGGCGCCGATGACGATGATGACGGTGCCCCCCAGGAAATGGGGCCGGGGCGGCGCGGAGCAGCCCGGGGGCGCCGCGGCCGTGGCGAAGGAGACGCAGCCGAGCGGGCGGGGGGCGGCGGGGGGGTCGCCGAGGACGCGCAGCGCGGACACGCACAGCTCGTACTGGCGGCCCGGCACCAAATCCCGCAGCACGAAAGGTGCGGCTGGAGGGGGGCAGCAACCTGGGGAGGGGGCGAGGGGGAGTCGGGAGAGGGGCGAGACCCCCGCACCCCCCTTGCCCCCCCCCTCGCCAGGGAGCAGAAAACCCGCCCAGGACCCCTCAGGATCCCCCAAACGCCTCCTCAATCCCCCCCAAATACCTCAGAGCCCCCCCCCCCCCCAGGACACCCCTGAGTGCCCCCAGGAGCTCACCAGAGACCCCCCCGAGGCCCCCAAGACAAACAGAATTCCCTTGGTATCCCCCACATCCCCTCAGAGCCACCCCAGGACCCCCCAATACCCCCCTGAACTTCCTCCCCCAGAACCCCCCGGGATGCACAAATCCTTCCCAGACCGCCCTGGAGCCCCCAAGACCCCCAAAATCCACTTGAACGCCCCCGACCTCCCCAGCACTGCCCCAAACCCAGCTGAGCTCCCCCCGGAACCCCTAAACCCCCCCGGAGCCCCGCATCTCCCCCAGGACACCCCAGACTCTCCCCAAACCCCCCGGAGCCCCACATCTCCCCACCCAGAACCCCTCCCAGGCCCACCGGGCACACCTGTCGGGCGTTCCCAGGTGCCCACCTGTAGACCAGGCTGTCGTCGGCCGAGCTGTTGTACTGGATCTGCACCATGCGCACGCCGGGCACGTGGCGCTGCGGCAGCCACCGGATCCGCGCCGAGGACGCCGTCACCTCGGCCGCCACCACCCGCTGCCGCTCCCCGGGGCCCCCCCAGGTGTCATTGCCGCCCGCCTGGGCCATATCCGAGGGGCCGGGCCCCGCCTCGGTGCCGCCGGCGCCGTCCCCGTCCCCGTCCCGCGCCCCGTCCCGCGGCACCGGCAGCGGCACCACCACCACCTCGACGCGCGCCGCCGCCTCGCCCGCGGCGTTGGCGGCCACGCAGGTGAAGCCGCCGTGGTCCCGGAGCGTGGCCACGCGGAGCTCCAGGGAGCCGTCGGCGCCCACCGAGCGCCGGGAGCCGTTCTGCACCACGCGCCCGTCGGGGCCCAGCCAGTGCAGCGCGGGCGGCGGGTCCCCGACGGCGGCGCAGCCCAGGCGCAGCGGCTGCCCCTCGGTGACCGCGGGCGGGTGCGCGGCCGCGGCCGTGACCGAGGGCGCCCGGCACGTCAGCTCCTCCTCGGGCACGGCGCCCAGCAGCCGCCCGGCCAGCGGCGCCGGCGTGGCGCAGGTCTCCAGGCGGCCCGGCTGGGCCACGCGGCGCAGCCACAGCAATTCGCAGTTGCAGTGCAGGGGGTTCCCCCCGGCCGCCAGCGACGGCCCCGGCGGCCCCGGTACCGGCGGCAGCGCCCGCAGCCGGTTCGCCGTGAGGTCCAGCCGGGCCAGGCGCGGCAGCCGCGCCACGGCGCCCGCGGGCACCCGCTCCAGCAGGTTGTGGTCCAGCGTCAGCGTGGCCAGGCTGCCCATGGCGGCCACGGCGTCCCAGGGCAGCGCAGGGCAGGTTGTTGTGCGACAGGTCCAGGTCCTCCACGGTGGCGGCGAAGGCGGCGAAGGCGGCGGCGTCGATGGCGGCCAGCTGGTTGTTGGCCAGGATGAGGTGGCGCAGGCTGGCCAGCCCGCGCAGCTGCGGCCCGCTCAGCGCCGGCAGCCGGTTCCCGTCCAGGTGCAGCGCCCGCAGCGCCCGCAGGTCGGCGAAGGCGCCGGGGGCGAGGCGGCGGAGCCCGTTCCGCGACAGCGTCAGGTGCACCAGGCTGCTCATGTTGGCGAAGTCGGCGCGGCCCACGGCGCCGATGAAGTTGTCGGCCAGGCGCAGCTCCACGGCGGCGCGGTCCAGGCTGGGCGGCACCGCCAGCAGCCCCGTGCGGGCGCACAGCAGCGTCGGGCTGGGCGCGGCCGCGGGGCACAGGCAGCGCGCGGGGCAGCGCGGCGGCGGCGACACCTGCGGGGACACCGGCGCCGGGGGCAGCGGCACCGGCACCACCCCGGCCCCGGAGACGGCGCCCAGCATCACCAGCGGCACCAGCAGCTTCGCCATCCCCGCGGCGGCCGGGCCTGAGCCAAGGGGACAACAACGGGAAACGGGGGTCACGGGGGTAACGGGGGAAACGGGGGAAACGGGGGTCACGGGGGAAACGGGGGAAACGGGGGTCACGGGGGTCACGGGGGAAAACGGGGGTCACGGGGAAACGGGGGAAAACGGGGGTCACGGGGGTCACGGGGGAAACGGGGGTCAACGGGGGAAACGGGGGAAAACAGGGGTCACGGGGGTCCACGGGGGGCGCTGGATCCCGGCAGGTCCCAGTGGAGCCCAGCGGGGCCCAGTAGATCCCAACAGAGCCTGGAGGATCCCGGTGGAGCCCAGTAGATTCCAGGGGATCCACCAGAGCCCAGCAGATCGCAGCAGGGCCCGTAGAGCATAGGAGATCCCAAGGGATCCCAGCACAGCCCAGTGGGTCCCAGCGGAGCCCAGTGGATCCCAGCACAGCCCAGTGGGTCCCAGAGGATCTCCCCAGATCCCACTGAGATCCCACAGACCCCCAGTAGATCCCAGTGGGTCCCAGCAGAGCCCAGAGGATCCCAGTCAGATCCAAGCGATCCCAGTAAATCCCAGCAGGGCCCAGTAGATCCCAGCAGATCCCACCTGCCCCACAAGATCCCACAGCACACCACAAAACCCCAGTAATATCCCAGTAAGATCCCAATGGTCCCAGTAAGATCCCAGTGAGATCCCAGTAAGATCCCAGTGATCCCAGTGAGATCCCAGTGAGATCCCAGTAAGATCCCAGTGATCCCAGTGAGATCCCAGTAAGATCCCAGTGATCCCAGTTGTCCCAGTGAGATCCCAGTAAGATCCCAATGGTCCCAGTAAGATCCCAGTTCTCCCAGTTCTCCCAGTACCTCCTCTCAGGGCTCCATGTTGGTCCTGTCCAGGCGTCGCCGTGGGGCCTGTGGGGACAGACCAGTACAGACCAGTACAGACCAGTACAGACCAGTACGGACCAGTATAAACCAGTATGGACCAGTATGGACCAGTATAAACCAGTATGGACCAGTACAGACCAGTACGGACCAGTACGGAGCAACACACACCAGTACAGACCAGTACGGACCAGTACGGACTAGTACAGATTCACACCCATCAATAGGAACCAGTACGGACCAGTACAGACCAGTATGGACCAGTAGGAACCAGTATGGCCCAGCACAGTCCAGTACAGCCCAGTAAATCCCAGCACTTCCCAGTATAACCCAGTACAGCCCAGTAAATCCCAGCACTTCCCAGTATAACCCAGGATAACCCAGTACATCCCAGCACATCCCAGTATAACGCAGTACATCCCAGTACAGCTCAGTATAACCCAGTACAATCCAGCACAGCCC
Organism: Geothlypis trichas; assembly: GCA_009764595.1. NCBI lineage: Eukaryota > Metazoa > Chordata > Aves > Passeriformes > Parulidae > Geothlypis > Geothlypis trichas. Next base: position 47,784 of record WSPJ01000129.1, read on the forward strand.
AGTACAGCCCAGTATAACCCAGTACAGCCCAGCATGGCCCAGTACAGCCCAGTACACAGCAGCATGGCCCAGCACGGCCCAGCACATCCCAGTATAACCCAGTACAGCCCAGCATGGCCCGGTACAGCCCAGTACATCCCAGCACAGCGCAGCACATCCCAGCACATACCAGCACAGCCCAGCATGGCCCAGTACAGCCCAGCATGGCCCAGTACAGCCCAGCATGGCCCAGTACACACCAGCACACACCAGCATGGCCCAGCACATCCCAGTATAGCCCAGTACAACCCAGTGTGCCCCAGTAGAGCCCAGCATGGCCCAGTACAGCCCAGTACATCCCAGCACCTCCCAGTATAACTCAGAACAACCCAGTATGCCCCAGTACAGCGCAGCGTGGCCCAGTACAGCCCAGTATAACCCAGTACATCCCAGCACAGCCCAGCATGGCCCAGCACTTCCCAGTATAACCCAGTAAAACCCAGTATGTCCCAGCACAGCCCAGCATGGCCCAGCACATCCCAGTATAACCCAGCACAACCCAGTATGGCCCAGTACATCCCAGTACACACCAGCACAGCCGCACCAGGCTGATAAGGACACAGCAGAGACCAGCACATCCCAGTATGGCCCAGGGCAGGCCAGTGCAGACCCAGTGACCCCAGTATGGTCCAGTATGGCCCAGTGCAGACCAACACAGACCCAGTACATCCCAGTATGGCCCAGTCCCCCCCAGTGCCCCCCAGTCCCTCCCAGTCCCCCCAGTTCCCCCAGTCTGGCCGTACCTGGGGGGCTCAGCCCCCGGACGCTCCCATCGCTGCTCCGGGGGGGGAGGGGGGGGCCGGGCCTCGCCCTACCGGGGGGGCATCGGGGGGGGCACCGGGAATTGGGGGGGAACCGGGAGGGGGGGGGGCGCCGGGAATTGGGGAGGGGCGATGGCGGGGGGAGATGTCGGGAATCAGCGGGATGGGAGCGGTGGGGGGAGAGGGAGCACCGGGATGGGGGATGGGGACCGGGAGGGAACCGGGGATGGAACCGGGAGGGATCGGGGAGGGATCCGGGATGCGGGGATGGAACCGGGATGGAGGATCCGGGATGCGGGGATGGAACCGGGATGGAGGATCCGGGATGCGGGGATGGAACCGAGGATGCCGGGATGGAACAGGGAGGGATCCGGGAACCGGGGATGGAACCGGGAGGGATGCGGGGAGGGATCGGGGAGGGATCGGGAATGTCGGGATGGATTCGGGGATGGATCTGGTGATGGATCCGGGATGGAGGATCCGGGATGCGGGGAGGGATCCGGGACGGATCCGGTGATGGATCCCGGGGATGGATCCCGGGCGCGGCCGGGGGGTCCCGGAGCAGCCCCGGAGCCGCCGCCCCGAGAGGCCCCGGAGAGGCCCCGGAGAGGCCCCGGTGAGGCCGCGGCCGCCGCTCGGAGCCGCAGAACCGGCGGGGCGGGGCCGGGCGGGGCCGGGGCGGGGCCGGGGCGGGGCCGGGCGGGGCCGCGGGGGGCGGGGCCGCGGGCGCGCGGACGGACGGACACCGGGATGGACACGGGGACAGGGACACCGGGATGGACACACGGACAGACGGACACGGGGACACCGGGATGGACACACGGACATGGGGATGGACAGATGGACACAGGGACAGATGGATGGACACGGGGATGGACACACGGACACGGGGATGGACACAGGGATGGACACTGGGACGCACGGACAGGCAGACGGACACGGGGATGGACACATGGACAGACAGATGGACACCGGGACAGACACACGGACACGGGGATGGACAGACGGACACAGGGACAGACAGACGGACATGGGGATGGACACTGACGTGGCCACAGGGACATAGGGATGGACATATGGACACGGGGACTCGGGGATGGACACACAGACACAGGGATGGACAAATGGACACGGGGATGGACACTGAGGGGACAGTGAGGGACTCTGAGGGGATACTGAGGGGTACTGGGGGGCACGGGGGTTTACTGGGGGAGCACTGGGAGTTACTGGGGGACACTGGGAGGGCCCTGGGGGTTACTGGGGGACGCTCGGGGTTACTGGGGGGACACTGGGGGTTACCGGGGGGACACTGGGGTTACTGGGGGTTACTGGGGGTTACTGGGGGTCACTGGGACACACTGGGACACACTGGGACACACTGGGAGTTACTGGGGGGAGTTCCGCTGGCCCCGCCCCCAGCGCGGGCAGAGCGAGGCCGCGCGGGGCGTGGTCAACTGGGAGGAGGCGTGGCCTCCTTGATTGACGGTTGGCGCGGAGGGGGCGGGGCGTGCCCAGCGCGAGGGGGCGGTGCACACAGAGGCCCCGCCCCCGAGGCGCGCGCGCCTGCGCCTGCGCCATTGGCTCCCTCCCCGCTGACGCTCCGCCCTCTGATTGGCCCGTTGGCGGCGGCGGC
>WSPJ01000130.1:0-25579 GCA_009764595.1 Geothlypis trichas
CTTCAGGGGATTTGGGCTGCACATGGGTCTGGGTAAAAGACTAAAATTCAATTTAAAATGTTTGTGTTTGGGGTAATGAATTGAAAGCTGGCCAGGATAGCTATCAAGAGCCAATTGAAGAAGTTCAGATGTTTGTAGAAGCCAATTAAGGTTCTCAATGATGAGGGATAAATGAATTGTATGAAGGTCAGCTCTCGCTAAGGAGAATAGACGAGCTTGAGCTTTGGTGATCAACTGAGCCATAATTTCTCGTGGTGTCGTTATTGTTTTGTTGGGTTGGTGGGCTCTTAAGTCCCACTCAATAATAATGAGGGAATCGGGTGACCTTTTATCCCAAGCAGGGCATGAAATTTAGGACTAGGGCTGAGGATGGCTAGACAGAAAGGTAGGTCTGGACTGTATCTGTGGGCTTGCTTAGTTCTTAAAGCGTTGGCTGCTTTATTTACTGCTTCCTTGGCCTCTGGTGTAAGTGATCACAGAGAGTCCAGGCCTTTGCTGCCTTTTAGAAGCTGGAACAGTGGCATGAGGTCTTCTGTTGTGATTCCCAGCAGAGAATGAACCCAATTGATGCTCCCGCAAAGTGGATGGAATTCTCGCAGTGTCCTGGGATCGTCCTGATGTCAAGTGGCTGGGATATGATGATCCTCTCCAAAATCCTGAGGCCAAGGTGTTTCCATGGTGAAGTACATTGTATCTTGCTCACTGCTACCTCAAACCCCGTATCTTGAACTGCTTTGGAAACACTGGCTAAAACAAGGTTTAGAATAGTAGAAATCTTTCCATAAATCAGAATGGCATCCATATAATGGAGGATTATCATGTTCGGGAATTGTTGTCTAATGGGAGATAGGATATGGGCTCCAAACCATGGGCAAATCATCAGACTGTGATTTGCCCTAGGGAAAAAACGTCCAATGGTGTCTCTGTAGAGGCGCCTGTTTATTCAGGGACAGGACCGAAAAGACAAATTGGGAGGCATCTTCAGGGTGCAGCAGAATGTTAAAAAACAGTCCTTGAGGTTGATGACAACCATCTGCCAAACCCTCGGTAGCATGGAGGGAGGAGGTAGGCCAGGTGTCAAGGGACCCATGTCTTCCAGGACCTGATTGATTTTATGGAGATCCTACAGGAGGCCTCACCTGTCTTTGCCTGTTTTTTTAGTCACAGAGACAGATGTGTTCCAAGGGCTGGTAGATGGTATAATGTGGGCCTTGGATAGCTGCTCCTGAATGAGGGACTCCAGCGCCTTTAATTTCTCCTCTGAGAAAGGCCACTGATCCACCTAGACAGGTTAATCACTTCTCCATGAGAGCTGCAGGATGGCACCCCGCTCAGTGGCCCCAGCTAGAAATCCTGTAGTGTCCTAAGGATTTCTAGCTGAGTCCCCCATGGGGACTACAGGTCCCTGCCCCAAAGCGTGACAGGTGCCCCTATCACAAAAGGTCTAATGGTGGCAGTCCTACCTTTTGGGCCTTGGAAACAGATGGTGTCTTGACTCCTGAAACTCGTTGCTCCACTGTTACGTGAAATGACCCCTGAAGCTGGAACCAGGGGCCATTATTTTGGCCAATTAGAGCACGAGATGATAGTAACACCTGTCCTGGTGTCCAACAGTCCCAATAGATGGATCTTTTTTCCCTCACATGACAAGCCACACTCTACTACCAGTCTGTCACAGCCCATAATCCTATTCCATGCTACAAGGGGGCTGGATGGATTTTCCATCTTGATTAGAAGGAGGTAAGCTTGTGCAACAACTATTCCTTTTGACATAAACATGGAAGGTTTTAAACACATTGCCTGGACAGTAATTTCTTGTAATAATGTTATAGCTAAAACTTCAGGTATAATGGTAAGGCCTTCCATGCCCTCTCTAGTGTCTGCTAAAATGAAAATGTCTCTGGGCAGGTCTTTGGCCCACACTTGCCTGTCGGGATCTTCTGAAAATGTCATCAATTTGCAAGAAAAGGGCACTTAGCAATTGCCTTCGGGTCCCTGGCATGATGTGTCTCAGGTCGAGCTCCTCTGAGAAGATGGGCCAGTCCCAATAGACTGGAGGAACTCTACGCCTTGATTTTCTATCACCGATGGAAGGGTGGGATGGAACAACCTCGCATTTGGTGTCATTGTGCAGGATCATTCTGTGCTCTGCCAGGAGTTTCCAGAGGGCTGGTAGTGCTGTTGGCTTCAGGAGCAGTTTGGGCAATGGCTGTGGGACTGAGGGCTCGGTGGGAAACAAGAACAGTTGTTATTCTTGTATTTACAGTCTTTTCCTTGTGTCCAGGTTTCCTGCAGTTATAACAGTTTCCCCTGCCTTTATTATGTTGTGTATTATCGGGAAGCACGTTTGCTGCAACCAGCACTTCCATTGCACCCTGGCCTGCAGCCTTGGCTAGGCTGGAGTCACGATCTGAGACTACTCAGGGGGTGCAAGTGTCAACCAACTGAGTGATGGTCAACTCAGGGTCAAGGGGGAGGGCATGCAGAACCTTTTTGCAGTCAATATTGGCATTGGAGAAAGCTAATTTGTGAATAAATTCACCCCAGACCTTTTGATTGTTTACCTGTTTGTCCAGTGCTTTCATAAAGCAATTTACAAACTTGATATAGCTCTTGTCCAGGCCCTGGCGAATGTCGGCAAAGTCAGCGTGGGATGTAGAGGCATCAGGTGTTTGGAGGAGGATGGACTGTGCAGCACCTTTGAGATCTTCCAGTATTCACTGGGGGAGGAATTCAGCCTCATACTGCAGTCTAGTATAGTCTCCTTCCCTGGTAATGGGTCCATTGTGAGATGTTGTCGCCCTTCCTCCTTAACATAACCTTTCGGTAACTCAATAACTTTATTTATCCAAACTCCTTTCCACAAAATAAACTCAGCAGGTGACAATATAATTTTCATACACTGTTTTAAATTTTATGTTACCATCGTGTGGGCAGTAAATGGCACGTCCAGCAAATTGGTAAAATAGGGGAACTCCTCCCATAATCCTTTGCAGCCTTTACTAAATCCTTCATTTCCTTGTGGGGAATAGATTCCAATTAAGGTTTTGGCCCCTGTTTATACTGCACAGATGCCACCTGAATCTTGTATACCACCTCCCTGTCCCACTCCTTTGCGGCTTTTCTCTGCATCCTCTGCCAAGAATCCTCGGGCTCATCCTCCCTCTCAGATAAGCTATCACTCTCTTCCTCTGTGGAGGAAGCAGGTCTGCTGGCAGAGGCGCAGGGCTTTTGGCTGACCAGTAACACCCAGTGTTGAAGGCCTTTGGTAGCAAAAATGGCTTCCTTCCAGTTGGCCTCATGTCCAGTTCCAGTGACGTGGGAACCAGAAGAGGCTGGACTGGAAAAGTGGCCTGCAAGTGGAGAGGTGGAGCCCGCACTGGGGAGGAGCTTTCCAGGACACGACGCAGCGGTGGAATTCAATGTTAAGGTGGGATCCTGTTCCAGGGGAGGTACCAAGAACAAAGACAGGAAACGGGGATGAAGGCAGGTGTAGTAAATGCCACAAGCCTTCCCAAGGCACCGTGGAGGCTTTAACAATAAGAATGCTGATACAGAAGCAGAGAGGTGTTCCGACCCCAGACTCGCAACGTATCCTTGTACCCTTATAAAGAAAAACCTTGTTAACCCTACTATTGGTCACTTGTAAACCCTCTAACCTTTGCCCATTGGTCACGTTTGGAGCCTGGCCAAGGGTATAAATGTAGCTTACTGTACCCTACTAACTCAGAAGAAGAAGAACTGGGTCCTTTCACGTACTACTGAATAAACCATCTTCGTGGAACAGCCGGCGTCTCTCTTCTCCTCTCTCTACGTCTGCCTGAAGCCTATGCCCGGGGAAGCCAAGCCTAGCAGCAGCTGAAATCCTAAAGAGCTGATAACCACTGTAAGAGCTGATTATCACTATACAGAGCTGTTATCACTCTGCAGGCTGGAAGGCTCCCCCGTGGCTTGGGTCCCAGCGGGCTGGACCCCGGGACTCTGTCCTTTCCTGGGATAGAGGACCCGGGCCAACGTCCGGCTACTAAGACCCCCTGAGGCTTCAATAGGCGGGAGGGAATCTGAAATGGCAGTCTCTCTCACAGGAGTATTGCCACCTTGTGATTTATTGGAAGGGGGATTAGGACTAGGGGATGAAGGAACGTGGGTAAGGGAATATCTCACGCCAGCATGGCCACTACCACCCTGAGGAGAGGACAGAAAAGGAGGGGAGATGTCAGGCAGCAGATGGCTGCCAAAGGGCGGGTGCCATCTCCCGTCCTTTTCTCAGGGACCGTGGGTTCAGGAACATGGGGGGTAGGTTGAATAAACCAGGACAAAAGGTTGGAACCATGAACTCGTTAAATGATCCTATAAATTTAATGAAACAACAGATACAACTTCCCAACTTTTAAAACCCCTTGTGTTGGTAAAATATAAAGCTTTTCCTCTACAGAATCCCAAAACGGTAACTGATAGATAGAATCAACAGAAATATCAGGAAGCTCCTCAGATAACCAGTGAACAATAACTTTTAAACTCCCCTCAGATAATGAACTCCTCTGTAAATCTAAAACTCTTCAAAACTTAGAAAAACCATCCTTCTCAGCTTGAGACTGAGTATTTCTCATAGCTGCCCCAAATGGAAGAGGGAATTCCCACCCACAGGAACAGAAAATCAAAAGCCTGAACCCCTGTGAGCTCTCTGCCACGCAGTCACTCACTCTCAGTCTCACAGGCACAATCTTCAGCCAAAGTGGGGCTTGTGGGGCTGTCAGTGAAGTTGGTCCCATGGATGTTGAGGGGATTGTCGACTTCCACATCAGTGAGATTCAATAAAACTCGAGTCTCATTTCATTTTTGTGGCTGACCCAAAGGCATTCAGCTTCCAGCGATATTTGGCTGGCAGGATCACTGCTGGAGACGCTCACACGGACCTCAATGAATCTGGTCCCTGTTCGGGCGCCATGTGCAGCATCATGGCTCTACTGAGGCCCTTGGAGCATCCAGCACTCACAAGCCCAAAGCTCACTGCTACCTTAGAAAGCTGACAGAATGGGCAGGATGGGTCTTCATATGATCTCCAGCAAACTGGGTTTATTGGTACAGGAACCGGCCACAAAGCCGAAGAGGGTCCAGAGACAAAGACAGGGTGTAGGCTGAGGGCACAGGGATTTATATGAGATTGTGAGGGTGGAACTGAAGGTTTGGGTGCAACGGATATAGGGGAAAAGGGTGCAAATGAGTAGTTAGGGTCAGGTCAGCAGAAAGGGAAACAGGGGTGGAAGAATGCAGTAAACTAGGGCCAACGGAGGGACAGAGAAAGAATATTCTAGGGACTAACCAAACGTGGGCAATAGGGCTTGAAGTAAGGTAATTGGGCTAATGGGCCGATGGGTAACATAATTTTACATAAATCAGATTGTGCCTGCAAAATTCCATGGGAGAAGCAAGCATCTCACCCTAACTTGAAAACCTATTCCTTTTACTTGGGACCATCCCTTCATGGCTGGGAGATTGAGACTCTGACGCTAGGACCCTGGGCTTCCACACACCCACACAGCTGGCCCAGGGCAGGTCTGGAGTGATCTTGGTGGCACTTGTACTTGGCACAAAATTTAGGAGGGTGTCTGTTTTCAATGGAGAACTTAGGAGTATTAGATTACTAAAATAAAACAAAGAAAACCCCTCTTTACCTGAGTGCAGCCAGTTCCCCAAGTTAAGCTAACCCCAGATGAGTGAGGAAAGACAGCATGGGGTTTGGAAATGTGGAGCAAGGCTCTTCAAACTGGGTCCGACCTCAAGACACAGCTTCTCAGAGCAGGCCAGACCTCCTTAGGAAAGTCCCTGGGTCAATATCAGTCACAGAATGCTGCTATCATTTCTTCTCCAAAGAGAACCATACACCCTTAAAACAGGAATGTGGATTTATTAGAGGGTATTTGATATATTTCTCTGTAAAAATAAAAAAAGAACTTCCTAGTGTACTGCTCTACAGTAGAGGGAAATCAAGGCAGAGCCTTGGCTTGTCAGGACTTGCTTGATTCTACTGAGCCCTGTGTTGCTTTTGGAGCTGAGCGCTGGAACCTCAGGGCCTCAGAGGAGATTGCAAAAATCTTTCCAGGAGTCAAAGTCATGAGAAAACCCCAAAGTCTCTCAAGGCATGAATGGGCCCCACTGAGGTCCGTCCCCAGCACAGGCTTTTCATGGACAATTGGAGGCCAGGATGGAACAAAAACCTCTCAGAGACTCAGTGTGGAAAAGAAAATCCAAAGTACCTTAAAAAAACTTGAGATCCTGAAAGTATTAATGAGTCCCACTAAGTGTCAGTACAAAGCTCTCAAGGGACTCATTAAAGCAGATAATTGGAGGATGAGACTGCACAATCTTTCTCAAAGAGTATGTATCAAAAGGCAAGCACCAAGTACCTTAAAAAATTTAAGTACCCTGAAGTATTAATGACCACACTGAGTGTTGTTACTGACAAAGCCTCTCCAGGGACTAATTACAGCAGATAATTGGAGGCCATGATTGCACAAACCTCTCAGAGACTCCAAGGCAAAAGCCAAAGCCAAAGTCCTTTGAAAAACCTGCAGTCCCTGCAGGGAGCATTCAGGAGCCCCCAGGGCCATTGCTGAGCAAGGCTCCCCAGGGACTCCTTGCAGCAGATCCTTGAGGCCACTGGGATGTGGGCTAGGGGGGGATGCTGAGGGCAGGACAAGGGGCTGACAGTGCCCAGCCTGGCTGGGGCTGTGCCAGGAGGCCCCAGGGCCTCAGGACAAGGTGTCTCCTCCCAGCCCTTGGTGGCACAGACCCTGCTGTGGCCCAGGGCACCAAGACTTGGCTTCTCTTTGTCCCCACCTGTCATCACTGCCTGCAGTTCTCTGCTCTGCCTGGGGCCTGGGGACACTTTCTCAGTCGTGTTCCTCACTGGGACCCATTAAAAGTCCAAGAAACTTTGGAGTTGGATTCTGACTTGAAGTTCTGGAGAGGTTTCTTGAGGTCCCTCTCAGGGAACTGATGTTCAGGGCCTGAGCACAAAGCCCCAGAGGCTCATTAAAGTCCTTGTGCTGTGTCTGTGCTGCTGAGCTGGGCTGGGCTCCTGGCACAGAGGCAGCTCCTGGTAACCAAGCAAAGCTTCAAAAGCACATTTCTCTTGATGAGCAGCTCTTCTGCCAGCCCAGCAGGGCTGGGGCACTGCCTGCAGCCAGCCCGGGCACAGCACAGAGGCACAGAGAGCTTCAATCAGTCAGGGCTGGGAAGGTGCTGAGAAGTGCCTGGGGCACAATCACTGCCAGCCCTTGGCACAGGAACCTCTGGCTGCAGGACAATGCAGCTGCAGCTCCTGGAGCCATCTCCTAAAGCTGGAACATCCCAATGCCTGCAGAGCCTGTGAGTACATTCTCTGATTGTCTCTTGTGCAGAGCAGCCAGGGGTGCCCAGGGCTGTCGTGCAGAGCAGGGTCCTGCAGCCCAGGGCGCTGTGCTGGGGCAGGGACTCTGCTGCCTGCCAGGGACAGCTCTCAGCCAGCCCTGGCAGCTGCTCCCAGCGCTGGGGAGAAGCTCTGGGGGGAAGGAGCCGCCCTGAGCAGGGCAGGTGCTGCTGCTGAGAGGGGCTGGGTGGGGCAGGGCTGCTCCCAGCTCCAGACCAGCCTGGGCACAGCTCTGGAGGGCACTTCCCAAAGAAGGTAAGCCTGGGATTGCTGGAAAGATCAGGAGTTTTCCTGAGAGTGTTTTCAATTTCCTGCTTGGAGAGGGATGGGAAAGTTGGGTTAATGACAAAATTTTTTGCTTTTTATCTATTTCTTATAAATTCATAGCTCTAAAAATTACTATTATATATTTATAAAACTATAATCCTTACTTTAATAAACTCTTAATTAACTATTAAACTCTTTATTAACTCTATTTAACCACAATAACTATAATCTTTAATTAACTCTAGTACATTTCCTTACATTTCTTTTAGATTTTAGAACACTAAGCTGACTCTCTTTCTAAAATACTGTATAGTCTTATTATTAGGAAGAGAACCTACAAAACCATTTTATTTTTTCACCAGAATGTGAGCAGTCATAACAAAAATTTTGGCAAAGAAGCCTTTGGACTTATTCCAACAGGTTGAGCCAGGGGTGTGTGACTGGAGCAACTGAATCTCCTGTTGGATGTTTCTTTTAAATATCCTAATTAATCAACCTTAATAAATTGTTGAAATCAGGCCCTGGGTCTGCCCCATCCCCACTGGGACACCTGGAAGCTTCCGATTTATGTCTGGCTTTTCCTTTACTGTTTTAATGCTGTTGCAAGGGTTTTATTCTCTTTGGAATATAAACAACAGGGAGATGAGAGAAGCAGAACAGGAATTGTAATCCCAAATCCCAGAACATTCTGAGTTAAAAGGGACACACAGGATCATCAAAGGAATGTTTGAACATTTACAGAGACTCCAGAACTGTAACTTTGGGTGCTCAGTCTCTCTGCTGGGAGCCTCCCAAAGGGCCCTCAGCCACTCCTCAGCCCTGGACAGCAGCAGCATCACCTCTGCAGGGCCCAGCAGGGCTCTCCTGAGCTCCCTTGCCCAGCTGCACACAGAGCCTGCCCCAGCCAGGGCCCTGCACACAGGCAGGTTTCTGTAGGGCCGGGCCAGGGCACACAGGCTGGGATGGGCTCTGTGAGCGCTGGCAGGGACAAGGCTCCTCTCAGCAGGGAATGTCCAGGCCCAGGGAGATGCTCAGGGAAGGAGAGGGGGCTGAAGAGAGCAGTGCTGGGGGCAGGAGGGCACTGTTGGTGTGTGGGAGGTGCTGGGCACAGCTGGGCACGGGAACACTGTCCTGAGTGCCCGGCTGTCTCTGCCCTGCCCTCTCAGGCACAGCACCACAACATCTTCTCTTGGTTCTGCCCTGCCCTGATATTGTCACTGTTATCTGCTGCTCTCAGGGAGGCTCTGGCATTTGCAGCAGCTGAGTCAGGCTCTGCCCTTGGCATTCCTGCCAGGCAGGGCTGTCCATGGGAATGGGGTGTCCAAGCTTCCCTGGCACCTGTGGGGCTGTGGGCAAAGCAGTCCATGGGAAAGGGGAATGAGCTGAGCCCCCTCCCTGAGATCCCATCATGGGCACAGCCAGGGATCTCCTTGCTGTGCCCTTCCAAGCTCTGAGCTGCCCTCCTGGGTGCAAATCTGTGCCAGAGCCTCTGGGAGTTCCCTGAATGTCCCACGGGGAAGGGCAGAGCTGCCAGAGCTGAGGAAATGCTGCTGGGTTTGCCCAGGGAGCCGTGAGTGTCCTTGGCACAAGGGGGTGCTGAGACCTTGCCCAGAGACCTTTAGAGAGGGTGAGACACTCAGGGATCCCTCTGCTCTGGGCAGGGTCTGGTTTATCCCAGGCTGACCCAGGAGTGTGATTGTGCTCTGATTGCAGCCAAAGGTGCAAAGCCAGGGCAGGTGGGAACAAGCCCATGCAGCCCCTCACCTTCCCTGAGCCACAGGGAATCCTTTGCCTCTCCCATCTCTCAGTGGTAAACACTGAGTGCAGCAGAAATGCTGGGGATTTCGGACCTCAGAGAGCCAGGAATCATGTGTGGATAGAAAAACAATTCCTAATACCACCTGCTGTCATCCATGTCCTATACTACTGGGCGTGCTGCTACCAAGCCTGTTTGCATTAGGAATGATTCCATTGACAAATCCTGACTATCCAGCCTTGTTCCTCTGCCACATGGCCACAAACCCAGAGCAGTGGGGCAGGGATGGCTCCTCAAGAGCCCCCACACACAGGCCTGGCTGCTCCTGGCACACTCAGCCAGCACAACTGGAGCTCAGGCAGGGACCTGGGTGAAGGTTTTCCCAGAGCAGGAACAAGGGTGGGTGAGTCCCAGCAGGACAATCTATAGGGAATGACCCAGGTTTGGCTCAAAGCAGCCTCTCCTGACTTGTCACTGTCCTTTCTCCATGAACAGGTCTCCATGGCCAGCCCCAACAAATGTCCAACAGCAGCTCCATCAGGCACTTCCTCCTGCTGGCATTGGCAGACACGCGGCAGCTGCAGCTCCTGCACTTCTGCCTCTTGCTGGGCATCTCCCTGGCTGCCCTCCTGGGCAACGGCCTCATCATCAGCGCCGTAGCCTGCGGCCACCACCTGCACACGCCCATGTTCTTCTTCCTGCTCAACCTGGCCCTCAGCGACCTGGGCTCCATCTGCACCACTGTCCCCAAAGCCATGCACAATTCCCTCTGGGACACCAGGAACATCTCCTACACAGGATGTGCTGCACAGCTCTTTTTCTTTCTGTTTTCATGGTCAGCAGAGATTTCCCTCCTGACCATCATGTGCTACGACCGCTACGTGTCCATCTGCAAACCCCTGCACTACGGGACCCTCCTGGGCAGCAGAGCTTGTGCCCACATGGCAGCAGCTGCCTGGGCCAGTGCCTTTCTCAATGCTCTCATGCACACAGCCAATACATTTTCCCTGCCCCTGTGCCATGGCAATGCCCTGGGCCAATTCTTCTGTGAAATCCCACAGATTCTCAAGCTCTCCTGTTCACAGTATAACCTCAAGGAACTGGGGCTCGTGGTCGGTAGTCTGTGTTTAACTTCTGGTTGTTTTATGTTCATTGTTTTCTCCTATGTGCAGATCTTCAGGGCTGTGCTGAGGATCCCCTCTGAGCAGGGACGGCACAAAGCCTTTTCCACCTGCCTCCCTCACCTGGCCGTGGTCTCTTTGTTCATCAGCACTGGCACATTTGCCTACCTGAAGCCCCCCTCCATGTCCTCCCCATCCCTGGATCTGGCCCTGTCAGTTCTGTACTCGGTGGTGCCTCCAGCCCTGAACCCCCTCATCTACAGCCTGAGGAACCAGGAGCTCAAGGCTGCAGTGTGGAGACTGATGACTGGATGGTTTCAGAAACATTAAACTGCAGGCTAGTGTCTGTAAATCACTTATAATAAAGTCATGTTTTATACTGTCTGTTGATTTGCTTATGGGAGATTTTGTTTCCGTGTTTTAGTTTTTAATATTGTCCACAAAGAAATGTCATTGTTTGTGCCATTTCTCATTTTGTTTCTCTTCACTTTCCCTGTTTCCACAGACTCTGTCAATGAGTAGCTGTGCTCTTGATGGCTTTAAAGAAACTAAAAGATCTTCCAGCAAAGTTTTCTGCAGAGATGCCCTTTTGTTGCCTTCTCTGGAGCTGCAGCAGCAATGTCTGTGTGCAGAGCTGGGGCAGATCAGTGCTGGCCCAGCAGCTGTGCCCAGCAGCAGCAGCACTTGGTGTTGCCAGTGCTGCTGCCGTGGCCCTGCCCCGCTGCCCTGGTGGCCCTGGTGTTGCTGCAGGGCCTGAGTGCTCTCGGGGACCGGGCACAGCCCTGGGGGTGGCAGTGCCGGGGCTGCAGCAGGGACAGGACAAGTAATATAAATCACCTTTGATAATTCTTTTGGGTTTTGTTGTGTGTTTGTTCTATTTTCCCCCATGTTTCATTTTTTTAATACTATCCACAAAAAAAGCCATTGGCTTTTCCTTGTCTCATTTTGGTTCTCTGCATCTTCCCTGTGGCCACAGAATGTGTTGGTGAGGGGCTGTGCTCTTGGTGGTTTTAAAGGAACTAAAAGATCTTCCAGCAAAGTTTTTTCCAGAGATCCCCTTGTGTTCCCTTCTCTGGAGCTGCAGCAGCAATGTCTGTGTGCAGAACTGGGGGCAGATCAGCTCTTGTTGGGACTCAGGACATCCCTCTGGCTGTCCTGAGCAGCCAAGACCCTTGCCAGGGGTCTCAGAGACCCTGGCACAGAGCCCAAAATGCCTCTGTGAGTTTGATTATGGCCTGTGGAGCAAATTACCAACCTTATATGAACACCAGCAAGCCACAACAGTTAAGTAGAATATTAGTGAAGTTATCACAGGGTGAATTATGCATTTTGGGATTTTGGTACAGGGGGGTTATGGAGACAAGATGGAGGGAACTGGGTGTGTCCAGCCTTTCTCCTTCTTCTTCTTAGCCTCCATGTTCTGTGGTGATGTTGGCACTTACTTATTGGTTTAGAGTAGAAGTTCACTGTCTAACATAGGTGATGGGCATTGGGAAGTTATTGTAAACATTGCACACGTAGTTTTTAGTATAAAGACAAAACGCCACCCCGGGGGCAGGCAGAGTGCCTTTGGCTGCCCTGCTGAGCAGACCTCGGCAGGGCAGGAGGAAATTTTTTATAGATAAGATTAAAGTAAACAACGTTAAGACCGAGAAATGAAGAGCTCTGACTCCTTCTTTAAGCCGTGGGCTGAGAAAAGAGACTTTGGAACTCTTCTCGGGGTCACTCTAACAAACTAATGATCCCGACAAGTTCTGGCGCAGCAGCCCTGCTCCTGCTGGCCACACCATTCCTGATCCAGGCCAGGAGCCATTGGCCTTCTTAGCCACCTGGGCACACTGCTGCCTCATGTCCAGCCTGCTGTCCATCAGTCCCTGCAGGTCCCTTTCTGCCTGGCTGCTCTCCAGCCACTCTGTCCCCAGCCTGTAGTGCTGCAGGGGTTGTTGTGGCCAAAGTGCAGGACCCAGCACTTGGACTTGTTAAACCTCATCCTGTTGGATTTGGGCCCTAGATCCAGCCCTGTGCAGAGCCCTCTTACCCTCCAGCAGATCAACACTCCCAGACAACTTGGTGTCACCACGGTTCCATGAGCCCCCAGACTGTCCCAATGGTCTCCATGATTTCAAGAGGCCTCCTAGTTTCACAATGTCCCTTTGGGTCCATGGGACCCCTTGGTGTCACAATGTCCCTTGGATCCTTGGGCCCCACAGTGTCACAATGGCCTCTTGGTCCCAAGGCCCACCACGGTGTCAAACATGTTTCCTTCATTCCAGGAGTCCCTGAGGAGCAGCCCTGGCCCCTTGGTTCCATGGGGCCCTGCAGTGTCACAATGGCCCCATCATGACACCAGGTCCTGCTCTGTCACAATGCTCTGCATGGTCCCACAAGGCCCTGCAGGGTCACAGTGGCCTCTGGGCTCCATGAGGCCTCAGAGTGCCACAATGAATTCCTTGGTGCTGCAGTGTCACAATGGAGCCCTGGTGACACAAGATCCTGCAGTGTCACCAGGGACCCTTGGTTCCATGGGGCACCACAGTGTCACAATTGCTCCCTCAGTTCCCAGAGTCCTTGCAATGGAGCAATGGCCCCTTGATTCCATTGTCCCCAGGCTCTCCCAAGGGTCTCCACAGTTCCTCAGTGGCACAATGGCCCCTTGGTTCCAAGTGGCCCCGCAGGAGCTGGCAGAGGCTGCCCAGCAGGGAGGCCATGGGGCACAGAGCCCCAAGGCTGCTGTGGGCACCACGGCACAGGGGCCGTTCCCAGCCGCAATGCTCCTGGCCTGGGCTGGGCCTGCACAGGGGCTGGGCCACCATGGCTGGGCCAGCACAGGGCCACAAAGGGGCCACGCAGCCGCTGCCGGGGCTGACAGCAAGGCCAGGCACACACAAGCAATTGCTGAGCATGGCCTGCGCTGGCCAGGCCTGACTGTGCCAAAGGCAGAGCTCAGCTGCCCTTGGGGGCTGCAGCAACACTCCAGAGCCCAAAGAGCCTCCATGGCTGTGCTGGAGACCAAGGCTGCAGCAGGGAAATGCAGGGCTGCTGCGGGATGGGGAGGGCATTGAATTCCAGCACACACCTCAGCTCTCTGATGATCCCGGCACCATGCTGGGCCCTGCTTCAGACTGGAGCAAGAGTGACATGAAATTAGAACTAAAATGTCTATGTCTAAAATCCTTCCTGTATGGCAATCCCTTGTGGATGGTGGATATATCAGATGTTGCTGGGATATCACAAGAAGAAGAGGAAAAAATTTAGATGTTTCTTAAATTTTATCATGTTCACATTTTTCATGTGTGCCGCGAAGAGAAACCTTTCTGTGCCTCTGAGTGTCACCAGTTGCTGACCCCTCAAAGGACACAAACCTGATGAGTTGTGGTTCCCACTATAGGGCTGCACTTGGACCTCCCTCCATGCCCAGAGCAGAGCTCCCTTGTCCCAGAATGTCCCTGGCAAAGGAGGGGTAAAGTAAACCATACAGGCTGTGGGGATCAAGTGCAGGGCAGAGGCAGGGAGCAGAATGACTTTTGCATTTGATGGAGCTGTGCCTTCCCTTGGCTTTGTTGGCTGACAAGAAATGAACATCCCTCTGTGTCTCAGGCAGCTCCTTCTCCAAGGAAAGCAGGTGGGAGTTGGAGCCAAGGAGCTGAAAGCTGCAGGTGCAGCCTGGGCTGGAGGGAGCTCAGATTTGCACAAGGCTGCTCTGAGTGCCAGGGCTGGGATGGGGGAAATGGTGGGGTGGGGGTAGGGACAGAGTCTGATTGATTGTCAGCCATGAAGGATCTTGATTTTCATATCTATTCAAACTGCATCAGGAGGTTCTTGGATTCAATGTCAATTGGAGATTGCACATATCGATTTATGAACAGGGAAAGAAACCTAAACAGAACCTAAAAAATGTTTTCTCGCTATCTTTTTAAATATAATACATTCACTTAGAACACACTACTGAAATCTGTCAAATTAACCACAAAATATTTGAACACTTAAATCAAATTATTCCCAGAGGCTTGGCTTGTTAAGGTGTTCTGAATGTTAATGAGCCCTGGGACACTGAATTCCTGCACTCAAGAGCTGAAGGCTGAACAAGCCTCTGCAGCAGGAAAATTCAGCAGCAGCCTCCAAGGTGCTGAGGATGTCAGCAGCCCCCAGTGAGGCCATCCCTGCCCAGAGAGCGTGGGGGAATGGGCAGACAAGGAGAGCGTCCCTGGGGCTGGGGCAGCACAACTCAGAGGCACCAGCGGCTCCAGCTGGGCAATGGAGTGTGGGATGTGGCTGGGAAAGCCCTGCCTGGGCTGGGCCAAGCAGGACACACAAGCCCTGACCCCCATCCCCCAAACAACTCTCTCAATGAGACATTTAAAGAGAAATTCTATTTTTTGTGTACTCTGAGTTAGATGCACTAAGAAATATCAGTAAGATATTCTCAGGAGCTCAAAACAACTAAACAGCCTTTACTGGCAACTTTAGAAAATCAAAGAAATTTTCACAAAGGGTTTTATAGGACATTCAATCAAGAAAAAACACTTCTCAAAGCATGAATTTGGCCCATTCAACTTCACACACTCTAAGCCTGTTCAATTTTAAGTTAATCAAAATTTGCAAGATGACAAAACCAGAAGAAGTATTTTTCTTTCTCTCTCTCAGAGATAGAGAAAGAAAAATAAAATTTAGAGGAGCACACACACAGCTACCAACTCCTGGATTCCAGCACTCTTCAGACGGAAATTCCAAGAGGAGGTAGGGCCAAGATGTGTGCTTGCCTTGTGGTCAGCCTTCAATACCCCTTGGTCTTTCTTGGTCCTTCCCCCAGGTGGGGCTTGGGCTCATTTGGTCCCTCAGGAGCTGGGCTGGGGCTGCAGAGGTGGCTGTGGAGCATTGCCTGTGCTGTGCCAGGGACTGGCAGCCACTGCTGGGCTGGGATAGAGGCTCTGGGGGGATTGGGGTTCCAGGGCAGGGCAGGGCTGGGGTTCCAGGGCAGGGCAAAGCTGGACCTGCCCCTTCCTTCCCCACACATGAAATGTTATGAGTTATCAATCTCCTCCAGTCTGTCACAACAGGCAATGTTGGAAGTTAAATCCCAATTCTGGCCATGTTCACCTGGCTGAGAAGGACAGTTCTTTTCCATAGGAAGGAAAGCACAGAGCCCGAGTGTTTGGAAGGCAGGTGAGAGCCTCACTAGGCCAAGGCCAGCCTGACTTGTCAGAAATGGTAAATTTTGTCTGGGAACAGTCCTTGGATTTAGGCAATTTTGGAGGTGGAAGGCCAATCTCAGCCATGGGCACCTGGAGAAGCAGGACAGTTCTTTTTCCTAGGAAGGAAAGCATGGAGCCTTCCCCAATGTTTTGGGGACAGATGAGAAGTGAGCCTCATGAAACGACTGCCAGACAGACTTTTCCTGGCAATATTCTTATTGGAACAATCCCTACATATAAGGAAATTTGGAGGTGAAATCCCAATTCTGGAAATGGGTGCCTGGAGAAGAATGACAGATCTTTTCCGTAGGAAGGAAAGCACGGAGCCCCAGTGTTTCAGCAGCAGATAAGAAGAGACCCTCAACATGCCAAGATCAGTTGGATCAGTCAGGAAGTCCATGGGAGGTCAAAACAGCCAGACCTGTTCCATGTTTCCTTGCTTTTACGAAGCCCCACAGTGTCACAACGGTGTCTTGATTCCACAGGGTCCAGCAGTGTCACAATGGTCTCCATGGTTCCCCAGGCCCCACAATGTCACGTGACTCCTGTGTTCTATGAGCCCTGCAATGTCACAATGGACCTTTGGTTCCATGCAGTCCTGCAGTGTCACAAAGGCCTCTTGGTCTCATGAGGCCCCACAGTATCACAATGGTTCTCTCGGTTCTGTAGGTACCCCCAGGGTCACAATGGTCTCACTGGTTCCATGAGGCCTCACAGCGTTTACTCCTTTGCTTATTCCATGGGGCCTCATAGTGTCACAATGGTCTCCATGATCTCATGAGTCCCCTCAGTATCACAATGGTCTACTTGGCGCCATGGTGCCCCACAGTGTCACAATGGTCCCTTGGTCTCACAGGGCCCCACAGTGTCACAATGGTCCCTTGGTTCCATGGGCCCTGTGCTGCTGCATTCCCCCCTCCCCTTCTCAGCCCGCCCTGCCAGCTGAGAAATGCTCCTTGGGGCTCGGCCTTGGCCAACAGCCCCTGGGCTCAGCTCCTCTGCAGCTCATCACAAACACTGTCTGCTCCAGCCACTGCTGCTGCCCAACCAGCTCCTGCTTTCTGCAGGAGCAGCCCTGGGAACTGTTTTGTTCCCTCCGTGGCACAACATCCCTGTTCTCACACTGCCAAAGAAAGCTGTTGGTGCCAAGTGCGGCCAGGATGAACCATGGCTGGGACTGAAGCCCCTCTCTTGGGGCCCTGCACACAGCGCTCCAAAAGGAGCCCTTGGAGCTCTCCTGGGCCAGCCACTCCCTCTGAGTGGGGCCTCTCCCAGCCGGGAACTCTCCCGTTTGCTGCACTCGGGGATCCCCAACAACGACGGAGCCTGGGCCGATCCCCCCACTCCTCCAGGCTCAACCCTTCACCCGCTGGGGAGATGCCAAAGGATCCACAGGGAGCATTTCCTGCCCTCAGCAGAATTGCTCACAGGTGCCTTGCACTGACACTGGATGTGTGTGTGCACACAGGAGTGCCTGTGCTGGGGAAATGTGGCAGAAATGCTGCTCTCTGAGGGGTTTGAGTGCCTTGGATAGCTGAGCCAGTCAGGCCTGTAAGTGAGGGTGAGTCACAAGCTGTAAGCTGAGTTAATTGCTACTAAGAGTTGTTTTGCTAAGTTGTTAATTTTAAGATAAGTTATAAGCTAAGTTGAATATTGTTAAGTGTTATTGCACTGCTAAATCATTATGTCCTAGGTTCTAAATAAGGTGAAATACTGTCAAGTGCTGTTCTTTTGCTAAATGCTGAAGTCTAAGGTATCACTCAAGTCCTGTTAAATCTGTGCTCACTTTAGCTTTTAGGCCGTATTCCTTTTATTCCTTCCACTCACTGTCCTTTAGCCACACACTCGTGCACGCAAAGACACACGGACTGTTCTTGGTTAATTTCTGGTTTGACTGCCTGGATTTGGTTTGGTTTTGTTGTTGCTTTGTTTCCTTGCTGTGCCTGGAGTGCGCAGTCAGGAGCAGAGTGACTCTTGCCAAGGAACTCTGTGCTGCTGTCCCTTAATATTAAATCTGGTTTTTGCTGATCCCTTGCTGGGGATTTTCTCAGCGCTCTCAGTCCCTCATTTGTAACAGGGTGAAGGAGTCCTGGCCCAGGCTCTGGCCCTGGGGGACACGGGGACGCTGCCGGGGGGTCCCTTTCCCCCTGTGCCACCCCCAGGGCCCCGGGCCCCCGTCCCCGTGTCAGGCTCTGGGGTCGATCTCGTGGAACATCCTCTGGGGGAGGCTGCGGGGCCGGGGGCGGGGGGACCCGGGGGGACAGGGGACCCCGCTGTGCACGAGCAGGGTTGGACTGCTCTGGGGGGAGCTGTGAGGGGGGCCGGGGCAGAGTGACCTCCCCAGTGACCTCACACAGCCCCTGTGATGTCACACAGCCCCTGTGATGTCACACAGCCACTGTGATGTCACACTGCGTCCTGTGATGTCACAGCCCACGCTGGGATGACATAAGGCCCACTTGTGATGTCACAGAGCCAACGTTGGCATAACACTCTGTATTGTCATACAGCTTTACTGTTAGGACACAGAAAACTGTGTGACATCACAAAGTCACCTGTGATGTCACTGTGTTTTCTGTGATGTCACAGCCTGTTCTGTGATGTTACTCAGACACGCAGTGATGTCAAAAAGTACTCCCTGTTGTCACAGATGGCAGAGTATGATGGCATGTATGATGGCAGAGTCTGCTCTATGGCCTCACACCTACCCTATGATGTCACAGCCTGATCTGTGATGTCTCAAACCCCTCAGTGATGTCACACAACCCTCTGTGATGTCATACTTCCACTCTGTTATGTCATTGCACACATTTTGACTTCACAGCCTGCTCTGTGATGTCATACAGATCCCTCTATGATGCTGCAGCTGCTCAATGACCTCACACCACAAACTCTGTGATGTCATAGCCCTATCTGTGACCTCACACAGCCCACTCTGTGCTGTCACACAGCCCCTTGCTGACATCACAGCTGCTCTGTGCCTCTATGACACAGCCACAGAGGTGCTGCTGTGACACAGCCCCCTCTGGGCCATGCCACAGCCCCTGCCAGTGCTGAGCCCCTGTGAGCTCTGTCTGTGCCCTGCTGGTGTCCCTGAGGGGCCCTGGCAGTGCCCCAGCCCTGCTGGGCTGTGCACAGGAGCTGCTCCTGGCCAGAGCTGTCTCTCTGCAGCGCTGCCCTTGCCAGGAGCTGCCTCTGGGCCAGGAGCCCGGCCCAGCTCAGCAGCACAGACACAGCACAAGGACTGTAATGACCCTCTGGGGCTTTGGTGCTCTTTGCATCAGACTCAGTCCCTCAGAGTCTGCTCAAAAACCTCTCAACAATTCCAAGTCAGATTGAAACAGTGAAATTTCTTGTACTTTAAAGAGATACCCGCTGAGGGACAGGACTGAGAAAATGTCCTCAGTTCCAGGTAGAGCAGAACCCTGGAAGCACTGATGACAGGCAGGGACAAGCAAGGGAAAGGTGTCTCTGGTGCTGAGCACACCTGGATGTGTTTCAGGAATGCAAAGGGCCAAGGCCTGAGCCCCAGCCCCTGGCCAGGCAGATCCTGTCCCTCCCTCCTTGCTCAGGGCTCTTCCCGGGATGGGCACTGGCATGTGGGGATGGGCAATGCCAAGGGCAGGAGCATGGGGCGGCCCCTGCCAGGCTGCTGAGCAGGGACAAGGAGGCAATGAGGCCCCAGGCCTGCAAGGGTCACTTGTCCCCTCGTGGCCTCAGGCCCAGGCCCAGCAGCCATGGCCAAAGTGCTGCCCAAGTTGGCTCTGGCAGGGCTGTCTTGCAGCTGCTGCCCATCCCTGTGCCCTGTGCAGCCCAGGCTGTCCCACGGTGTCCCTGCCCTGCGCCTCTGTCCCTGCAGGCTGTCGGCATCCCCCGGCTGCCCCACCTGGCTGGGCCCTTCCTTTGCTGACAGCTCTGCCTCCTGCCTGCCTCTGCCTGCCCACACAAAGCCTTGGGCTGCTCCAGGCTCCTGCTGGGGACGTGCTGCACCACAGCCCTGCCCTGCCAGGGAAATTCCTTTCTGCTGCTGCCCAGCCTGGGCCTGCCCAGCTGCCCTTGCTGCCATTATTTCCTTCTCATGCTTATATCCTCTAGGAAGAAAAGCTCCAGCCTCTCTGAAACCACCCTTCAGCCCCTGCCAGGCTTCTCCTGTTCTGTCCTCAGTCTCCACCCCACTGAGCCCAGAGCCTGCAGCCTCTACCTGCTGGTTATGTGATGAGGCCTCCAAAGCCCATCTTGGAGATTTTTGGGTCCTCTCCAAGATCTGTGAAAATGGAAAAATAGTGGTCAAAGGTGCTTTGTCCCAGATCTTGCAGTGGCAGAACAAGGGTCAATATGTCTAAAGTGAATGAGGCTGAATTTACATTTGTTAGAAGGAGGAAATATTTTTCAATTAGGAGAGTAGAAGAAAACAGCAACTGTGTGGATGTGCCATCCCAGGAACTGTCCAAGAGCAGGAGCTTTGTGCAACCTGACATAGGGAAACCCCTTTCCCTCGCCAAGGATGGAATTCCTGTAGTGTGGGTTCTCTGCTGTGCTGGGTGAGCTCACAAGGCTTCTGGCCAGAATGTCTGCTGAGGGCAGCCAGGCTGCTGCAGCAATTCAGAGGCATCTCCCTAATAATTTTAATAACCAGATGAGAACAACCCACTGAAACTTGAGGAGAACTCATTCACCTTTAAGCACTTGAAGCAATTACTATAGGAAAAAAAAAGTATAGACCAGTACATTTAGAAAATGTTGCATTTCTTCAGTGCAAAAAAAGCACAATCAGTAGAGCATATATTGTTCATCCACTCAGCTGGGCATTGTGGTTGTGTTCACAGGGGTTATAGGGTGAGGGAAGAGATGAGGATCTGACTCTAGATTTATTATTTTATGATATATATATATTATATTAAAACTATACTAAAAGAATACAAAAAAGGACTTAATCAGAAGGCTAGCTAAGAAGAAAAAAGGAATGGAATGATAACAAAAGCTTATCGGACAGAGAGTCCGAGCCAGCTGACTGTGATTGGCCATTAATTACAAACAGCCACATGAGAACAATCACAGATCCACCTGTTGCATTCCACAGCAGCAGATAATTATTGTTTACATTTTGTTCCTGAGGCCTCTCAGCATCTCAGGAGAAAAAACCCTAAGGAAAGGATTTTTCGTAAATCATGTCTGTGACAGCGCATACCACTGAACTGCTGCAGAAGAAGACGGGCATCATCCCATCCTGTATTTCCCTTTGGCATTCTCTCTCAGAGTGCAGATGAGACGAAACCAAAAAGTTCAACTTTAGTCAATCTTTACCTTCAAAGGAAATTTAGGAACCTTTCGCAAAGGCCAATGCTCTGCACATTGATGAACTCTTTGCAGAGGCCAATGCTCTGCACTTGTAGGAATTCTCTGCGCAGACCAACGCTCCGCGAACAATTCCCGTGGCGAATGGCGCAGTGCAGCCGCCTGCAGGAGCCCAGGCTGCGCACAAGCAGCCAGGGCCGCGTTCTCAGGCAACTGAGGCCGCGCCGCTGTCACAGACGGCGCCGCTGTCACAGACGCCGCCGCCGCGTTGGCGGTTCCCAGGCAGCCGCGGCCCCCGGCAGCCGCCGCCGTTTCCCGGCTCCTGCCCCTCCCGGCCCCGGACGCCCCCCCAAGATGCTGCCGGGGCTCGGGGGCTTCGTGTGCCCGGGCTGGGGCTCGGCCTCCCCTGCGGGACAAGGTGAGGGGGGGTCCCCGGGGATCGTGTCCTCCCCGGGAGCGTGTGTGAGTCCCCCACGTTCCCCCCCAAGCCGGGGTCACCCCCTTTTCTCTGCCCAGAGCTCCTGAGCCAGCTCCTGCTGCCCCCGGAAGGGGCTCTGGGGACCCCCTCGGGGACGCCCTTGAATGCCCATTCCTGGGCACTGGGACCCCCCGCATCTCCTTGCCCAGCTGCAGGACCCCCTGCATCCCCTTATCCTGCCCTGACACCCCCTGCACGGCCTTTCCCGGGTATCCTCCTCTGGCAGCCCCTGGATCCCCCGTTCCCATGAGCCCGGGGAGCCCTGGACCCCATTCCCGGCCAGCCCGGGGCACCTCACCCCCAGACCGCCATTTCCCCGGCGACCGGTGACGTCACTGCAGACTCGGGTCTCCATTGGCGGGCAGCAAAGAGCGGCGCCAATGACGGGGCCGGAGGCGGCTCAGGGAGCCCCCGCCTGTGGCCGTGAAGGGCCTTGAGCTGTGAGGGGCCGTGAGGGGTAACGAGGGGGTGTGAGGGGCTGTGAGGGGCTGTGAGGTGTCACCCTTGCGCCGAGAATGACACAGGTACAGGCGGGAGGCAGTATTGCAGAAAGAGTAAAAGAAGGTTTTATTTAAGAGAACCATGCGGTTTTTATAGAGTGGTGCGATATATTCTGTTTGATTGGCTAGTTAACAAAAACACATTCTTTATACACTGTCCTTGAGAAGAACTGAAAGACAAAGTAGAAGAACACCACCTGCAGATTCTTTATACTTAACAAGTTTTCACATCCTTACAATTCCCTAAAAATTCTCACAAGCTGCTGTGAGAAACGTTTGCTGTTTCTCTCTCTCTCTGTCGCATGGCATCCACAGTGAGGGGCTGTGAGGGATCTTGGGGAACTGTGAGGGACCATGAGGGACCATGAGGGGCTGTGAGGGGCTGTGATGGTCTGTGAGAGGCTGTGGTAGCCCAGGCACCCCATGGAACCAAGGGGCCATTGTGACACTGCAGGACCAAGGAGATCATTGTTGACATTTCGGAACCTCATAGAACCAAGGGGCCATTGTGGCTCAGCAAGGCCTTGTGGAACCAAAGGGACCATGGTGACACTATGGAACCTCATGGTACCACAGGTCCATTGTTACACAGCAGCCACAGCAGGGCCACAGAACCAAGGAGATCATCGTGACACTGCACAACCTCATGGAATCAAGGTGTCCATGTTACCCTACTGAAGGTCATGGAGCAAAGGGTCCATTGTGACACTGTGGAACCAAGGAGACTGTTGTTGGCAGCCTTACAAATTTATTGATATTAGTTAGGGTGAGTTTAGGGTTATCTTTTATAGTGCTAATTTGGAATTGGAGAATACTACATCAAACAGCAGTGTTGACCTCCTTATCAAATGTACATGGCAAAGCATTGAGGGACACCTATTGTCGTAGAATTTTGTACCAAGTAAAATAATTTACTTGTTTCTAGAAAAGGGGGGAATGAAACAGGGGATTGGAAATTAAACTCAGGGTAGAAATCAAGTTTTGATTTTTTTGTTTAGTCTTTTAATTTGTGTGGTTTCCAAAAAGCCTGCAGAGAGAGAACAAAGGAGACTCAAGGCTACTCAGAAAATATTGTATTTGATTTGCAGGGTGCCCAGATGAAGGAAGGAATGATGAATCTGCCTCCATGTTCTCAGAAGGCTAATTTATTATTTTATAATACTCTATTATATTAAAGATTACCATACTAAACTATACTGAAGAATTCAGAAAGGACACTTACAGAAGGCTAGAAAGATAATAATCAAAACTCGTTACTCTTTCCAAAGCCCTGACACAGCTTGACCCTGATTGGCCAATAAGTCAAAACAATTCACATGAAACCAATGAATCACCTGTTGGATAAACAATCTCAAACACATTCCAAAGCAGCAAAACACAGGAGAAGCAAATCAGATCATTAATGTTTTCCTTTTCTCTGACTCTTCTTAGCTTCCCAGGAGAAAAATCCTGGGCAAAGGGATTTTTCAGAAAATAGGAATGTGACAAGAAAGAAAAGCTGAAGAGAGATGAGAAGAGGCTCCCTGCTGACCTTGAGACTGAAGCAAACAGAAAAACTGAATCTGGGTTATAAACACCACATTACAACTCAACTACGTGACTGAAGAACGGCATAGGCTCATAAAATTGATATGTTTAATACATATGCATATTTTTTATGCATATGCAACAGGTTAGGGGATAAATAGACTCGGGAATTTTCAGGGGTGCTCATGTCCTTGGGGAGCATGTCCAGCAATGAAATAAATCATACC
This sequence comes from Geothlypis trichas, assembly GCA_009764595.1. Taxonomy (NCBI): domain Eukaryota; kingdom Metazoa; phylum Chordata; class Aves; order Passeriformes; family Parulidae; genus Geothlypis; species Geothlypis trichas. The sequence goes on from WSPJ01000130.1 coordinate 23,775, forward strand.
AGCTTTATAACTTTCACAAGTTGAGGAGTTTTTTTCCACAAATCACCCCCCACTCCCCACTGGGTTGCTTTGAGCAAATCATCTGCTCCTCTGGTCTGCTACACCACTTGGACCAATTAAGGCAGTGAGAGAATTCAACAGTTTAACTAGATAAACCAATTAAACTCGTTCAATTAGATGAACCAATTAAACCAGTTGAACCAGTTATAAACTTATTGTGGAACCATTTAAATAATTTAAAACATTTAAACCAGCTGGGTTAGATCTGATTAGATAGACTAGATTAAATTACTTAAATTAGAGAAATCCATTAGACAATTCAGCCGGTTAAACCAGTTACGCCAGCTAAAGGTGCCAGGCCCTAGGGGACTTTGCCCCGGAATCACCACCCAGAAGTTTGTTCCATTTTACCACCAAAAAGTTGTAATTTAGGGTTTTTCCAGCCAGGGGAGGGATTTCCCTGCCCCAGGACATTCCCAACACCAGTGGAGACCCAGAAGGTGCCCAGAGAGAGAGAGCACAGGGAAGTTTGGGGGCTGGGTGGAGATTCTGAATCCAGGGTCTCCCTGGATCCAAGGAGTGCTGAGGAGAGCCCGGGACTGAGGAAACCCCAGAGCTGAGGAGAAGATTTCAGTGCTGAGGAGACCCTGGATCCAAAGAGACACCGAATCTGAGGAGATTCCAGATCCAAAGAGATTGTGGATCCAAGAAATTTCCAGAGACAGGAACAAGATTCCAGAGCTGAGAAGATTCTGAATCCAAGGAAACCCCAGAGCTGAGGAGAGCCCGGGGCTGAGGAAGCCCCAGAGCTGAGGAGATTTCAGTGCTGAGGAGACCCTGGATCCAAAGAGACACGAAATCTGAGAGGATTCAAGGTCCAAATTTACTCTGGATCCAAGAAATTTCCAGAGACAGGAACAAGATTCCAGAGCTAAGAAGATTCTGAATCCAAGGAAACCCCAGAGCTGAGGAGAAGATTTCAGAGCTGAGATGACCCTGGATCCAAAGAGAGAGAATTGGAGAAGATTCCAGATCTGAAGAGATTCTGGGTCCAAGAAATTTCCAGAGACAGGAACAAGATTCCAGAACTGGGAAGATTCTGAATCCAAGGAGACCTCAGAGCTGAGAAAAATATCCTGGATCTAAGAAGAAGATTCTTGAACAGAGAGACTCTGGAGCTGAAGAGGAGATCCCAGGAATTCCAAGAGCAAAAGCTTTCTGCATCCTGACACAGGAAAACCCCATCCCCTCGCCAAGGATGGAATTCCTGTAGTGTGGGTTCTCTGCTGTGCTGGGTGAGCTCACAAGGCTTCTGGCCAGAATGTCTGCTGAGGGCAGCCAGGCTGCTGCAGCAATTCAGAGGCATCTCCCTAATAATTTTAATAACCAGATGAGAACAACCCACTGAAACTTGAACAGAACTCATTCACCTTAAAGCAGCTTAAGCAATCAGTATAAGAAAAAAAGTGTATAGACTGGTACATTTAGAAAATGTTGCATTTCTTCAGTGCAAAAAAAGAAAAGCACAATCAGTAGAGCATATATTGTTCGTCCACTCAGCTGTGCACACCACTGAACGGCTGCACCAGAAGATGGGCATCATCCCATCATGTAGCTGACAGCTATGGGCACAGCTCTGTCACCCACGACCCTGCACTGCTGTATCACCTTGGAAACAATAAACTGCATTTTGAAGAGCCACCTGCAGTCCCACATCCCTCATTTTGGCTCTCACAAACTGGTGTTTCCCGTAACTGCCAGTGCCCAGATCCAGAAATTTCCTGCTGCTGGTGCAGCCCAAGTGC
>WSPJ01000130.1:26079-49812 GCA_009764595.1 Geothlypis trichas
ACAGGGGGGTTGTGGAAGAAATCTAGGGGGGCACGGACAGGTCGGGGGGGACCCCCAAAATCCTGGGAATGGAGGAACACAGGGGAACTCCCAGGAATCCCCATGTGCGGCTTATGGGAGACCCAGGAGGAGTTTGGTGGGGCTGGGTGGGTCATGGGGACCTCAAGGAGTTTTGAGTGGGGGAAAGAACAGGGTGACCCCCAGGATGGGTTTTGGGGAAAACGGAATGGAGCCTGCAGACGCCGAATCCGATGCGGAGAACAACGCCGATGGCAGCGCTGACAGACACAGGGAGCACCAGGGTGAGATTCCCGCTGGATTCCGGCTCTGGGAAGCACGGCATGGTGAGGCGGGGAGGGGAACCCCCATCCCGCTGCTCCACATTCCCAAAAAGAGGAATAGGGGTCCAGGGGGTCTCTGGGTCGAGGCAAAAGGGCGCTATAGGGGCTGGGAGAGGCGGGATGGCCGGGAAGGGGGTGCGGGGTGTTGGTGCCGGATAAGGGGGTGCAGGGTGGAACCCCCGGCCGGGAATGGGGGTGCGGGGGGATGGCGGCGCCAAGGAATGGGGGTTCAGGGGCCCCTCGGTGCTCCGGAACGGGCGATCAAAGAGTCCCGGTGCCGGGGGTCCCCCTCAGCTCTCGCCGCCCCCGGGGCCCCAGGAGCGCCCCCAGCCCCAGCGCTGGAGCCATCGCGCTGCTCTGCTGCGGCCCCGCCCCCTCAGCCGCCTCCGGCCCCGCCATTGGCGCCGCTCTTTGCTGCCCGCCAATGGCGGACCCGAGTCTGCAGTGACGTCACTAGTCGCCGGGCAAAGGGAGGCCTGGGGGTGAGGTGCCCCGGGCTGGCCGGGAATGGGGTCCGGGGGTCCCCGGGCTCATGGGAACGGGGGATCCAGGGGCTGCCAGAGGAGGATACCCGGGAAAGGCCGTGCAGGGGGTGTCGGGGCAGGATAAGGGGGTGCAGGGGGTCCTGCAGCTGGGCAAGGAGATGCGGGGCGTCCCAGTGCCCAGGAATGGGCATTCAAGGGGGTCCCCGGGGGGGCTCCCCAAAGCCCCTCCCGGGGGGCAGCAGGAGCTGGCTCAGGAGCTCTGGGCAGAGAAAAGGGGGTGACCCCGGCTTGGGGGGGACATGGGGGACTCACACACGCTCCCGGGGGGACACGACCCCGGGGACCCCCCCTCACCTTGTCCCGCAGGGGAGGCCGAGCCCCAGCCCGGGCACACGAAGACCCCGAGCCCCGGCAGCATCTTGGGGGGGCGTCCGGGGCCGGGAGGGGCAGGAGCCGGGAAACGGCGGCGGCTGCCGGGGGCCGCGGCTGCCTGGGAACCGCCAACGGCGGCGGCGGCGTCTGTGACAGCGGCGCGGCCTCAGTTGCCTGAGAACGCGGCCCTGGCTGCTTGTGCGCAGCCTGGGCTCCTGCAGGCGGCTGCACTGCGCCATTCGCCACGGGAATTGTTCGCGGAGCGTTGGTCTGCGCAGAGAATTCCTACAAGTGCACAGCATTGGCCTCTGCAAAGGTTCATCAACGTGCAGAGCATTGGCCTCTGCAAAAGGTTCCTGAATTTCCTTTGAAGATAAAGATTGACTACAGCTGAACTTTTTGGTTTTGTCTCATCTGCACTCTGAGAGAGAATGCCAAAGGGAAATACAGGGTGGGATGATGCCCCTCTTCTGATGCAGCAGTTCAGTGGTGTGCACAGCTGAGTGGATGAACAATATATGCTTTACTGATTGGGCCTTTTTTTTGCAATGAAGAAATTCAACATTTTCTAAATATACTAGTCTATAATTTTTTGTTCCTATACTGATTGCTTAAACTGCTTAAAGGTGAACAAATTCTGTTCAAGTTTCTGTGGGTTGTTCTCAACTGGTTATTAAAATTATTAGGGAGATGCCTCTGAATTGCTGCAGCAGCCTGGCTGCCCTCAGCAGACATTCTGGCCAGAAGCCTTGTGAGGGCACCCAGCACAGCAGAGAACCCACACAACAGGAATTCCATCCTTGGGGAGGGATGGGGTTTTCCCTATGTCAGGTTGCACAAAGCTCCTGCTCCTGGACAATTCCTGGGATGGGGCATCCACTTCTCTGGAAGAACAGTTGCAGTTTTGTTCCACTCTCATCATTGTAAAATATTTCCTCCTTCTAACAAATGTCAATCCAGCCTCAATAACTTTAGACTTTGTTTACCCTTGTGCTGCCACTGCAAGATTTGGGAGAAAATACCTTTGACCACTATTTTTCCATTTTCACAGACCTTGGAGAGGACCCAAAATTCTCCCCAGATGGGGTTTGGAGGCCTCATCACATAACCAGCAGGTAGAGGCTGCAGGCTCTGGGCTCAGTGTGGTGGAGACTGAGGACAGAACAGGAATAACCTGGCAGGGGCTGAAGGGTGGTTTCAGAGAGGCTGGAGCTTTTCTTCCTAGAGGATATAAGCATGAGAAGGAAATAATGGCAGCAAGGGCAGCTGGGCAGGCCCAGGCTGGGCAGCAGCAGAAAGGAATTTGCCTGTCAGGGCAGGGCTGTGGTGCAGCACGTCCCCCAGCAGGAGCCTGGAGCAGCCCAAGGCTCTGTGTGGGCAGGCAGAGGCAGGCAGGAGGCAGAGCTGTGAGCAAAGGAAGGGCCCAGGCAGGTGGGGCAGCCGGGGGATGCCGACAGCCTGCAGGGACAGAGGCGCAGGGCAGGGACAGCGTGGGACAGCCTGGGCTGCACAGGGCACAGGGATGGGCAGCAGCTGCAAGACAGCCCTGCCAGAGCCAACTCCTGCAGCACTTTGGCCATGGCTGCTGGGCCTGGGCCTGAGGCCAGCAGGGGACAAGTGACCCTTGCAGGCCTGGGGCCTCATTGCCTCCTTGTCCCTGCTCAGCAGCCTGGCAGAGGCTGCCCCATGCTCCTGCCCTTGGCATTGCCCATGCCCACATGCCAGTGCCCCAGGAAGAGCCCTGAGCAAGGAGGGAGGGACAGGATCTGCCTGGCCAGGGGCTGGGGCTCAGGCCTTGGCCCTTTGCATTCCTGACACACATCCAGGTGTGCTCAGCACAGAGACACCTTTCCCTTGCTTGTCCCTGCCTGTCATCAGTGCTTCCAGGGTTCTGCCCTACCTGTACCTGGGGACATTTTCTTAGTCATATCCCTCATGGGGATCTCTTTAAAATACAAGAAATTTCACTGTTTCAATCTGTCTTCGAATTGTGGAAGTTTTTGAGCACACCCTGAGGCAGTGATGAGTGTGATGCAAAGAGCACCAAAGCCCCAGAGGGTCATTGAAGTCCTTGTGCTGTGTCTGTGCTGCTGAGCTGGGCCGGGCTCCTGGCCCAGAGGCAGCTCCTGGCAAGGGCAGCGCTGCAGAGAGACAGCTCTGGCCAGGAGCAGCTCCTGTGCACAGCCCAGCAGGGCTGGGGCACTGCCAGGGCCCCTCAGGGACACCAGCAGGGCACAGACTGAGCTGACAGGGGCTCAGCACTGCCAGGGGCTGTGGCATGGCCCAGAGGGGGCTGTGTCACAGCAGCACCTCTGTGGCTGTGTCATAGAGGCACAGAGCAGCTGTGATGTCAGCCAGGGGCTGTGTGACAGCACAGAGTGGGCTGTGTGAGGTCACAGATTGGGCTGTGACATCACAGAGTTTGTTGTGTGAGGTCATCGAGCAGCTGCAGCATCATAGAGGGGTCTGTGTGACATCACAGAGCAGGCTGTGACATCATGGCATGGCTGTATGACACCACAGAGCAGGTTTTGTGCCATGACTGAGGGGCTTGTGGCATCACAGAGGTGGCTGTGACATCATAGAGTAGGGTGTGAGACCTTAGAGAGGAGTTTATGATCATGGAGGGTGGCTCTGTGACCTCAGAGGGTGGGTTGTGACACCACTGGGAGTCTGAGTAACATCACACAACAGGCTGTGACACCACTGGGTGGCTTTGTGACGTCACAGTTTTTCTGTCTCAATCTCAGCAGAGCTGTATGACATCACAGAGGGATATCCCAGCATTGGCTCTGTGACATCACATGGGGGTTTTGTGACATCCCAGCGTGGGCTGTGACATCATAGGAGGCAGTGTGACATCAGAGGGGCAGTGTGACACCACAGGGGGTGTATGACATCACAGGGGGCTGTGTGACATCACAGGGTGGTGTATGACATCACAGGGGCAGTGTGACATCACAAGGGCATTGTGACATCACAGGGTCTGTGTGACATCACAGGTGGCTCTGTGACATCCCAGGGGCTGTGTGAGGTCACTGGGGAGGTCACTCTGCCCCAGGCCCCCCTCACAGCTCCCCCCAGAGCAGTCCAACCCTGCTCGTGCACAGCGGGGTCCCCTGTCCCTCTGGGTCCCCCCGCCCCAGCCCCACAGCCTCCCCCAGAGGATGTTCCACCAGATCGACCCCAGAGCCTGACACGGGGATGGGGGGCCGGGGCCCTGGGGGTGCCACAGGGGGACAGGGACCCCCCCGGCAGCGTCCCCGTGTCCCCCAGGGCCAGAGCCTGGGCCAGGGCTCCTTCACCCTGCTACAAACGAGGGGCTGAGAGCGCTGAGAAAATCCCCTGCAAGGGATCAGCAAAAATCGGATTGAATATTAAGGGACAGCAGCACAGAGTTCCTTGGCAAGAGTCACTCTGCTCCTGACTGGACACTCCAGGCACAGCAAGGAAACAAAGCAACAACAAAACCAAACAAAATCCAGGCAACCAAACCAGAAATTAACCAAGAACAGTCTGAGTGTCCGTGCATGTGTGTGTGGCTAAAGGACAGCGAGTGGAAGGAACAAAAGGAATACGGCCTAAAAGCTAAACTGAGCACAGATTTAACAGGACTTGACTGATACCTTACACTTCAGCATTTAGCAAAAGATCAGCACTTGACAGTATTTCACCTTACTTATTACCTAGGACTTAATGATTTAGCAGTGCAATAACACATAACAATATTCAACTTAGCTTATAACCTATATTAAACTTGACAACTTAGCAAAACAACTGTTAGCAGCGTTTAGCTTACAGCTTGTGACTCACCCTTACTTACAGGCCTGACTGGCTCAGCTCTCCAAGGCACTCAGAGCCCTCAGAGAGCAGCATTTCTGCCACATTTCCCCAGCACAGGCACTCCTGTGTGCACACAGACACCAAGAGTCAGTGCAAGACACCTGTGAGCAATTCCCCTGAGGGCAGGGAATGCTCCCTGAGGATGCTTTGGCATCTCCCCAGCGGGCAGAGGGCTGAGCCTGGAGGAGTGGGGGGATCGGCCCAGGCTCCGTGGTTGTTCAGGATCCCCGAGTGCAGCAAACGGGAGAGTTCCCGGCTGGGAGAGGCCCCACTCCGAGGGAGTGGCTGGCCCAGGAGAGCTCCAAGGGCTCCTTTTGGAGCGCTGTGTGCAGGGCCCCAAGAGAGGGGCTTCAGTGCCAGCAATGGTTCATCCTGGCCGCACTTGGCACCAGCAGCTTTCTTTGGCAGGGTGAGAACAGGGATGTTGTGCCACGGAGGGAACAGAAACAGCTGCCAGGGCTGCTGCTAAAGGAAGCAGGAGCTGGTTGGGCAGCAGCAGTGGCTGGAGCAGACAGTGTTTGTGATGAGCTGCAGAGGAGCTGAGCCCAGGGGCTGTTGGCCAAGGCCGAGCCCCAAGGAGCATTTCTCAGCTGGCAGGGCGGGCTGAGAAGGGGAGGGGGGAATGCAGCAGCACAGGGCCCATGGAACCAAGGGACCATTGTGACACTGTGGGGCCCTGTGAGACCAAGGGGGCCATTGTGACACTGTGGGGACTAAGAGAATCATGCAGACGACTGTGACATTGCAAGGCCTCATGGAACCATGGAACCATGGAAGGACCAGTAAGTCACATCACAGCTTCATGGAACCAGGGGGCCCTTGTGACACTGAAGGGACTCATGGAATCATGGAGAACATTGTGACACTACGAGACCCCATGGAAAAAGCAAAGCATTGTGACATTGTGGGCCTCATCAAACCAAGAGGCCTTTGTGACACTGCAGGGCTTCATGGAACCAAGGGGCCATTGTGACATTGCAAGGCCTTCTGTCATCAGTGCTCCATTGTGACACTAAGAAACCAAGGGGGACCATTGTGACACTGCAGGGCTGCATGGAACCAAAGCTCCAGGGTGACACAGAGAGGCCGCCTGGCATCAATGGTCCATTGTGACACTGTGGAGCCAAAGGAGACCATTGTGACACCACAAGCCCCCATGGTCCAAAGGTCTATTGTGACATTGCAGGGCTCACGGAACAGAGGAGTGACGTGACATTGTGGGGCCTGTGGAACCACAGAGACCATTGTGACACTGCAAGGCCTCATGGAATCGTTGGGACCATTGTGACACTGTGGGACCTTCAGGAATCTGGGGGCCATTGTGACACTGTGGGACCCCATGGAACCAAGGCACCCTTGTGACACCTCAGGGGCCCATAAAACCAAGGGAACACAGAACAGGTCTGGCTGGTTTGGCCTCCCATGGGCCGCCTGACTGGTCCAGCTGCCCTTGGCATGTAGAGGGTCTCTTCTCATCTGCTGCTGAAACACTGGGGCTCTGTGATTTCCTTCCTATGGAAGGAAATTCTCTATGGAAGAGAATTGTCCTTTTCCTCCAGACACCCATGGCCAGAACTGGGATTTCACCACCAAATTCTCTTATTTCCAGGCATTGTTCCCATAGCAATATTGCCAGGACAAGTCAGTCTGGCAGTGGTTTCACAAGGGTCACCTCTCGTCTGGCCTCAACACCCTGGGGAAGGCTCTGTGCTTTCCTTCCTATGGAAGAGAACTGTCCTTCTCAGCCAGATGCCCATGGCTAAATTTGGGTTCCACCTCCAACATTGCCTGTTGTGACAGACTGGAGGAGATTGTTGGCTTGAATCATTTTGTGTGTGGGGGAAGAAGGGGCAGGTCCAGCCTTGCCCTGCCCTGTGAGCCCAGCCCTGCTCTGGAACCCCAATGCCCCCAGAGCCTCCATCCCAGCCCAGCAGTGTCTGCCAGTCCCTGGCACAGCACAGGCAATGCTCCACAGCCACCTCTGCAGCACCCAGCCCAAATCCTGAGTGACCAAATGACCCACAATCCCAGCTGGGAGAAGGGCCCAGGAAGACCAAGGGGTATTAAAGGCTGACCACAAGGCAAACACACATCCTGACCCTCCCTCCTCTTGGAATTTCCATCTGAACAACACTGGAATCAAGGTGGGGGTGCTTCTCTGTATCTCATTTGTCTTTCTTTCTTTCTTTCTGTATCTACTTCTTCTATTTCTTTCCCCTTGCAAATTTTGATTAACTTGAAATTGAAAGTCTTGAGTTTCTGAAGTTGAATGGGCCATGTTAAGGCTTTGAGAAGTGTTTTTTGTTGATTGACTGTCATCGTAAATCTTTGCTAAAGATTCAGGGATTTTCTAAAGTTGCCAGTAAAGGCTGTTTGGTTGTTTTGAGCTCTTGAGAATCTCTTGTTGTTGTTTCTGCAGTACATCCAAGGCAGAGGACGCAACAGGTAATAAAACCTGAGCTCCTTTCCAGGCAGACATCAGTTGTTCTGATGTTCTGTTCATGCACACAGTTCTACTTGTAGGGCCCCAGTAGCCTGAGGTGCCAAGCTGAGATTGGCACCTTGCAAGCTGATGAGTCTGCTGGAATTCCATCCCCTCCCATCCCTCAGCAGCCCTGCATTTCCCTCCTGCAGCCTTGGTCTCCAGCACAGCCATGGAGGCTCTTTGGGCTCTGGAGTGTTGCTGCAGCCCCCAAGGGCAGCTGAGCTCTGCCTTTGGCACAGTCAGGCCTGCCCAGCGCAGGCCATGCTCAGCAATTCCCTGTGTGTGCCTGGCCTTGCTGTCAGCCCTGGCAGCAGCTGGATGGCCCCTCTGTGGCCCTGTGCTGGCCCAGCCATGGTGGCCCAGCCCCTGTGCAGGCCCAGCCCAGGCCAGGAGCATTGCGGCTGGGAACGGCCCCTGTGCCGTGGTGCCCACAGCAGCCTTGGGGCTCTGTGCCCCATGGCCTCCCTGCTGGGCAGCCTCTGCCAGCTCCTGCAGAGCCCGTGGCACCTGTGGGGCTGCACAGACAGCCCTGCCCGGGCTCTGCCGGCCTCTGGGCCAGCAGAGAGGCAGCCAGGGCTGGCCATGGCCGGGAACAGGCCCTGAGTCCTGCAGGAGGATGGAGCTGGGCCACAGCCAAACTCAGCCCAGCCAAAGCTGGGCTCAGTAGCCAGGGCTGCCAACACATGGGGACAGAGGCTGGCAATGACAAATGTCCTGGGCACCCTCCCTGCTCTGTCCATGCCACCAAGGGCACAGAGCAGCCTCCTCTCTGGGCCACTTGCCTGTTTGCAATGCCTTGCACAGGCGCTGGCCCTGCCCCACAAGGCCTGGCCTGAGTCCTGCCCCTGCACGCTCAGCCAGGCTGAGATGGACACTGATGGTTTCTGGGCCAGGCTCTCTGAGCCCAGCCCAGCTCCCTGCAAGCTCTGCCAGCTGCCCTGAGCTCTGGGCAGCACCAAGGGCCTCTCCCCAGCCCAGTCCCAGCCGGCTCTGCCCCACAGCTCTGCTCAGGCCAGGCTGCTCTGGCCACTGCCCAAGGCCTCAGCCCCTGCCAAGGGCACAGCAGCAGCTGCAGCTGCCACAGGACTCAGCCCCAGCCATGGGGGAAGGTGCTGGGGCAAGGCCAAAGGAGGCTCCCTGGCTGCCCTGCTCCCCTTGGGCTGAGGTGCTGAGAGCTCTGCAGCCCCTGCTGCCATCCCATCTGCCCAGGGCAGCACAAGAGCCCCGGCCTTGGGGCCCTCAAGAGCTGCTCCTGCTCCAGGCCCAGGGCCCATGCCAAAGCTGGGGCAGCCACAAAGCTGTGCCCATTTCTGTTCATTGCTGCTCTCATGGAGATGGATCCTCAGCCACTTGGAAATTGCAGATGAATTTCGCTATTCCAGAGGCCTCTTCATTGCTGAGCTCTTCGGTTCAGGAATTCAGTGACAAAGGCTCATAAACTTCTGTTCAAAACACCCAAACAAGAAAAGCCCGTGGGAATAATCTAAGATTTCAATCCTTCTGTCGTTAATTAGACACATTTCAGAAATGTATTCAAAGTCAATATACTGTATTGAAAACAATGCAGAGAGAACTGTTTTGTCCTGTTTTCCTTTCCTGTCAACAGATTGATATCAGCAATGTCCAATTGATATTGACCCCCAGCACCTCCTCATGCAGTCTGAATAGATATTAAAATCAAGACTGTTATGGCTGACAATCAATCACACTTTGTCTCTATCCCTTCCCCACTGTTATGAATGAAGTTCTATAAAATTCAATAAACAACAAAGTTGAATTTAGTAGCTATATTAATTGAGCAGTAATTTTATGTAAAATAATACTATCAAATATAATCAAGCAGATACAAAAAATTTTGACAGTGGTTCTGATAAAGCATAAGCAAAACCAATCGATCAGGGTACAGGGAGGGCTTTTCACCCTGCCCCATGTACGAGAAACAAAGGAGTCCAAACACAACTTCTATACTGTGTGCTAATACATATTAATCAATATTTTCCTGTCAATCTCTTCAAATTTTCAGTTCTTGAAATCTACATCACCACACTGCACAGCACATGCTCCTACTGTTGCTAAGGGCTCTTTTGGCTCTTTGGTGGTTGCACCTGATGACGGGTTCTCTTCATCATCACTGTTCTCTGAACAACCCCACAGGCTGCACAAGCGCCTCAAGTCTTGTGTTATAGAAGCCAGCATTATATTAAAAAAAAGCCTTGTTATTTCATAGATACCTGACATCCTCCCAATTTTGTCCATTTCAAGGCCAATTCTCTAATTATTCCAAGGCCTATTCTGTTCTGGGATTTTATTTATCTCAAACTACATCCTGTATCTTTTTTTTCATGAACATCTAAAAACATCTGTTTTGTGACACTAATTACATATCCTTTCCTTGCACTACTTTTTCTAAAATATCGATCTAGTTACAATTGTTGGCATGAATCATATTCATTTATCACACCACCATTTCCCTCATCCAAGCCTGGCACTCAGAGCAGCTGAGGAATGGAGTCACATCCAGGGGTGTCCCCAGGGCTCAGGACTGGGGCCAGGTCAGTTCAATCTCTTTATTGCTGATCTGGAGGAGGCCATGGAGGGCAGCCTCAGTCAGTTGCCAGGTGAGCCCAAGCTGGGTGGGAGTGTGGCTGTGCTGGAGGGCAGGAAGCTCTGCAGAGGGATCTGGCCAGGCTGGAGCCATCCATGGGCCCAGGACAATGGGCTGAGGTTCAGCAAGGCCAGGGGCCAGGTCCTGCCCTGGGCTCACAGCGTGGTTCTGTGATAGATATAAACACAATTCAGTTCTTGTATCAGGATGCTGGTCCTGGACGTGGGGGCAAAACAGCTCCAACAATTGCTGATTTGCAAAGCTGTCAGTGGTGGATGGAGAAGGGAGGTCAGGCTGCGTTTGGTGCTGGGTAAATGCTGAAACCAGTCTGACTCATTTCATCTTCTCCTGTCCTGGCTGATCTCCTCTCTTTCCCCTTCCACCCACTGGCTTTTGTCTCCCACCAGGCCTGGTGAAGAGCCTGGCTCTGTGTTCTCCATGCCCTCCTGGCTGGCACTGCCAGGCTGGGATGAGGAGCCCCTCAGCCTTCCCTGCTGTGGGCTGGCCAAGCCCAGCTCCCTCAGCCTCTGCTCACAGCCCAAGGGCTCCAGCCCCACCTTGGAGGCCCTTCCCAGAACCTGCTCCAGCTGCCAGACATCTTGTTTTGCGGAGAAAAGAAGAGAACTAGACAACTTTTACAAAGTTGTATAGGACCGGTATGCGTTTATTGCAGCGCTGGACGCATGCGTACTTTAAAGGTACTAAAAGGGCATGCGTACTTCTGAGAATTTCAGGTCTCTTTTTATTTTCTTTCTACATCCATATGCATATAGTTTCATAATAGGCTCATACATATTCATTTTTGTGGATTTCAGCGTGACATTTGCTGCTAGTTCTCTTTATCAAAAGGAATTCTTAGGTCAGGTTGTCTTGGCTTTGCTTCATGTTTCTGATTACTTTATCAGTCTATTCAGTATCTTTTGTTTTGCAGTTTTCTCTTCAGCTTTGGCTTACAGACTTTTCACTCTTTTTAGACTTTTAACTTAATTCAAAAGGTATCTTTACTTAGGGGGATTTTTACTCGGTCTCATTCTCCTCTTTCCTAGAAAATAATAAATTCTTTTACTTAATGTAAACTCTTACGGTAATAAGTGTCTTTTAATGCTTTATTATGTACGTTTGATAAAGAGGTTAATACAGCTATTCGTCGTAGTATTATTTAATTTTAAATTAGTAATATAACAGATAATTTTAAACTTATTCTAATTAATATTAGCAAAACTACAATGGGGTGACACAGCTTGTTTAAGATTTTATTTGCAGTTGGTGATTACTTAAAGATTACATCTCACTAGTGATGATTTACATTCTGTTTTACTTTTTGTAGAATTCTGGTTATTTCTCTTGTATCATATTGGACAGTAATTAAGGGTTTTTTTTTATTCTTTTGGATTTCTTTTAAGATTTCTAGTAGGTCTTTTTCACTAATGCATTGTTTCACTAATGCAAGGTTTATCTTAATAGGGGTAGGTGATAGTCGGTGATACACTGTGTAATTGGTTCTAATTAGCTGGTGGGATGTCATTGGAGCTAAGTACGAAAAGTCACACTTGACAATCTTTATAAAGTTACAAATACAGAAATTAGAATTATTTCTACTAGACAGAATAACATTATTGCTATCAATTTGTACAGTAGCACAGGCAGTTTTCAGGTACACACATTTTTTTTCAGTATATATGAGCACAGTTTTGTGGTCAGTGACTGGATGAACTTCGAAGTGGCAAATATTCTGTTTAGTGTCTAAATATACATCTTGGGCATTAATAGTATTGCTTTTACAGATGAATCTCAGCTGTTCTTTAGTAATGCAGGACTCTAAGTTTACTGTTTGCTACTTCTTATTTATTCTTTGTGCTTATATTCTATGTTCTGAAGGGTAGAGTATTGTTTTCTTATGGTTTAATTTTAGTGCAATGATAGGATGGATAATATAAACAGTGGCATTGCGTATAGTAAGTACAAAGGCAGTGGCTACATTAGAAGCAGGATTATAGGTGAAATTTACTATAGTCTACTAGGACTGAAACTTTTTTTTAAAATTAATCGCATTATTCTAGACAATTTTCTGAATTTTAGTTGGAAAATTATTTTCGCCCCCTTCCCATATGATCAGAGCTGCTGTTGCTTGCATCTATAACTGTGCTTGTATACAATTGAAAGCTAAAGACACATTATTTTGAACTATACTAAGTGCATTTCTTATTAACTTGTGGTCTTGGTCTCTGGCTGTTTCTAACTTTGGCAGTACTTATGAAATCTGCTACTGGCTAGTTCTTAATGCTAATAGAGATGACTGTAAAGGCTGTTTCAATTTGGTTAGGTTACTTGCTGCAGTGGCTAGTTTATTTATTAGTATTTCTGAATTAATTTCATTTAAAACTCTTAATCTTGTCTTTAATATTTTAGTTAGATTTTTTTTTATTCTGCTCTTGAGATATACTTGTTTCTGTAATTATGTTGTTTAGCTCTCAAAGGATGTTTTTAAGAAGGAGGAGCAGGCTGGTTGGATTTCTGAGATGTTAATTTGCATTAGCAATTCAACATGTTTGAGAGACTATTCTGGATTGAACAATAGTTGTTGCTTATTTACATTTCTTATTACCTAGGGGCTTATTTCATATACTTCAGGTTCAAGTTTGGGCTGTGTCTGAACTATTTGTGTCTTAGTATAGACTGTATGAGGTCTTGTTGTATAAGGTGCAACGTTTACTCTGAATTTGAATGAAAGTCTGATAGCATCTTGAGCTCAAAGGCAAGTTATTTTTAAAGGCTGTATCAAGGTGAAATTACACTAATAGTCTGATTTATTTAGGTTATCACAAATTTCTTGGTGTTTATATACAGCGGGAGAAGTTACAACACTAATTTCATCTGGTCTCTTATAAATCGTCTTATTAACTATCCGGCATTTTATTTTAATTTTTTCTTCTTTAATCTCTTGAAGTGTCTACAGTTCCTGTTCTTGCTATTCTTGCTCTTCATATACTTGATCTCTGTGAATTACTACAGTGGATAGGTTTAATCTTTTATCTCAGAAGGTTCTCTCATGGATCTAGTATACTGATTAAATGCTTGGGACTAAGGCTATCTAATATAGTTTTGGATAGAGGTGCTCTCTAGTTTTAAAGTTTTAATTATAATTACATATAGAACAATTCTGTGAACTTAAGTACGAACTAACTTCGACTACAGTATACTCATTTTGTTCGAATAAGTTTTAGTCTCAGTTTATTGTCTCTTGGTGTTACTCTCTAATGGGCTTCTGGGCTTTTTTTACTCGAGAGTGATGGATCTAGGCGTTCTGCTCTTTGATTTTGATTGCAGTGAAGGTGGTGAGAAGCACTTGGAATGGTCTCTCTCACTGCGGTTCTAAAGTTTTCTCTGCAAGAGACTTAACATATACATAATTTCTAGGCTGTATGTCATGTATTGGCTCATCTAATTCTCTGCTCTGAGTTCTAGCTATGTGTTTCTTAATTTCTTTGAGCTGTTTGCTTAAAGTTACTACATAGGTGTTCAGTGTTACTTCTTTAATATGGGTAGATATTCTCTTTTGTATTTTATATGGTTTCTTATAGAGTATTTCAAATGGGCTCAACTTTTCTTTTGCTCGAGGTTTAGTTCGAATTCGCAATAGTGCTAGTGGAAGAGCTTGGGGCTAAGGTAGATTAACTTCTTGCCTTAGCTTTATAATTTGCTGCTTAATCAAATGATTCATCTTTTCTACTTGGCTGCTTGATTGGGGGCGATATGGAGTGTGGAGTTCTCAGTCTATGCTTAGATGACTGCTAATCTGTTGCACTATTTTAGAAATGAAATGTGATTTTTTATTCGAGGAAATTGTGGCTGGAACTCTGAAGCGTGGTATTATTTCTTGTAATAATACTCTGGTCACTTTTCTAGCTTTGACAGTTCTAGTGGGGAATGCTTCTGGCTACTCTGAAAATGTGTCTGTCAATACCAGCAAATACCGATACCCACCTTTCCTTGGGAGTTCTGAAAAGTCAATTTGCTATTGCTGTCTAGGCTCATGGCTTCTCTTAATCTGACTAAGTTTTGGCCTGGGGGTATTTTTGGGGTTAGTCTGGAGGCAAAGACTACACTGTCGCGTTACTTGAACAATAGTAGCATATAAATTTCTAGCAACAATTCTTTCAATTAGATAGGTGTATAAGGCATCTATTCTTCAGTGTGTTTTCTGGTGTTCTTCTTTTACAAGTGATTACAATAGATGGGAAGGGATCACTAGCTTCTTTTCAATGGTAGCCCACCCTTCTTGGTTATACGTTTCTTTTTGATCTTCAATTAATTTTCTATCTTTCTTATTATATTCTGGCTTACTTTTAAGGGAAATTTGTCTATCTGGAATTAGGACTCTTTTAGTAGTTATCTCATCTTTTGCTGCTTTTTTTACTTTTCTATCTGCTAGCTCATTTCTTTCTTTTAATTCTGAGTTTACTTTTTGGTGTGCTTTAATGTGCATAATTGCTACTTTTTCAGGCAGTTGGACTGCTTCAAGCAGCTGGATTATCTCTTGTGCATGTTTGATGTTCTTTTCTTGTGAGGTCAGTAGTCTCTTCTTTTTCTAAATGGCTTTATGTGCATGTACGACTCTAAATGCATACTTCGAGTCTGTGTAGATATTTATTCTCTTTTTTTTGCTATTTCTAAGGCACGGGTCAGGGCAATTATTTCAGTTTTCTGTGCAGAGGTACTTGTTGGTAAGGGTCTGGATTCGATTACTTCTCTGCAGGTGGTTACTGCATACCTAGCTTGTCGCTTCTCATTGGCAACGTAGCTGCTTTTGTCAGTGAACTAGGTTTCTGCATCGTCTAAAGGAGTGTTCTTTAAGTCTGGGCGGCTGGAGTAAGTAGCTTCAATAGTTTTCAGGCAATCATGGTGTACTGCTTCTCTTTGATTTCTACTGAGAAAGGAAGTTGGGTTGACAATATTAGTTACTACTATCTCTACATTATCTTGTTCTACTATGATGGCTTGGTATTTCAGGAACTTCTGTGGTGAAAGCTAGTGGCTACTCTTTACTTCTAGTACTGTGGACACTGTGTGGGACACTAGCACAGTCATTTTTTGTCTTAGGGTAAACTTACGTGCTTCTTGAATATTCAGCACAACTGCTGCTACAGCTCTGAGGCAACTTGGCTATTTTTTGGCTGTTGTATCTAGTTGCTTAGAGAAGTATGCAACTGCTTTCTGGTATGGACTTAAGTCT
This sequence comes from Geothlypis trichas, assembly GCA_009764595.1. NCBI lineage: Eukaryota > Metazoa > Chordata > Aves > Passeriformes > Parulidae > Geothlypis > Geothlypis trichas. The sequence continues at coordinate 41,444 of WSPJ01000130.1, forward strand.
TGAGCTAGTATTTTCAGGGCAATTCTTTGTCTTTCATGGGAAAATAGGAAGAATGGTTTACTTACATCTGGAAGTCTCAAAGCTGGAGCTGACATGAGGGCACTCTTTAGCTGGTGAAAGGCTTGTGTGGCTTCTTTTGTCTACTGGAGATTTTTATTTCTATTGTCAATAAGAGCATAGAGGGGTTTAACAAGCAGTCTATAATTATAGACTCATAGCTGGCACTACTCTGCTATGCTTAGGAAGGTTCGGAGTTCTTTTATTGTCTGGGGTTTTGGGGTTTGGCAAATGGCTTCTTTGCGGGCTTGCCTCAAAGTCTGTTGCCTAGTACTCACTTCGTACTTCAGGTAGATTACTTTCTGTTTTACTACTTGTGCTTTCTTTTTTGATACTCTGTATCTTTAGAGTCTTAGGAAATTCAAAAGGCTTACTGTCCAGGCCACACATGCTTCTCTCGTCTGAGTGGCCATTAGAAGATCGTCTACATACTGCAACAGCTTTTTTTCTTCCTGTGGAGCTTCCTAAGACTCTAGATCTTTTGCAAGTTGCTCTCTAAACAGAGTGGGGGCATTTTTGTAGCTCTGAGGCAATCCGGTTCACGTGAGCTGGGTTTTGCGCTTACTTTTAGGGCTTTTTCATTCGAATGCAAAAATTTTCTGGCTGGCTTCATGGGTGGGGAGGCAAAAGAAGGCATTCTTTAAATTTAACACAGTAAACTAGGTTAGCTCAGGTGTCAGACAAGTTAATAAAGTATATGGATTGGCTACTACTGGGTATAAATCTTCTGTTATTTTATTGACAGCTTTTAAATCTTGCACTATCCGGTATGACTTATCAGATTTCTGAACAGGTAAAATAGGAGTATTGAAATCAGATTGGCATTTTTTCAGTAATCTTAACTGCAGAAAATTTTCGATTATTGGGCTAATTCTTTCTCTGTTTTCTTTCTTTAGAGGGTACTGTTTAATTCTCACTGGTTGTGCTTCTTCTTTGAGTTTAATTACTATAGGGGAGGCATTTTTAGCTTTCTCTGGTACATCAGAGGCTCATACTCTAGGAAATACTTGACTCAGCACTTCTTCATCAATTTTTTCCTTAATTTCAATAGCTGTTAGGGTGTTGGAGAAGGGAGACGTGACACCATATGGTTCATCAACGTAGCTCGATTTATTGATCCATATCGTCAGGTTAAATACACTTCTTAATTAGTCTCATACATATTGCAAAAGCTGAGCTCCTTATTGGTTAAAGGTATTTGCGTCAATATTTGCAACATAGTTATACTTTTGTATTTCTGTGGTTAGCTAGCTATTCCCAGTTCTGATTTCTACAGCACGTCTGCTAGTTCCAGTCCAAGTTGTTTTGCTGACAGAGAAATTCTGTATCCTAAAGCTACCCTTGCTCTTTGCTCTAATTACTGCCTATATTGATCAAGTTGGCCACTCAGCGATCAGGCTCTCCACACTTCCCCCGTTTTCTGTCTGAACAAGCAAATTGGAGTGCCACATTTTATTGATCATGTTCTCAATCATTCGCTGTAAGCATGATACAATAAGTGGCAAAAACAGTACCAAACACAAAAGTGCAACTACAATGCCAATAGCATACATGATAATCGTGCGAAGCCAGTAGGTAAATGTGGAATACCAGTTTTGTATCTGACTCCCCATACCTTCAAAAATTGCTCTACCTTTTTACCTACATACGCGGGACCATTGTCGGTTTTAATCTCTTCCGGTACACCCATTACAGCAAAGCTGCTGGTCAAGTGTCGAATGACATGAGCAGCTTTTTCTCCTGCTTGTGCAGTTGCCCATATGTACTTGCTAAATGTATCTACTGTCACATGCACATACTTAAGCCTTCCAAACTCCGGTACATGTGTTACATCCATTTGCCATATTTTATTTTGTTCAAGTCCCCTTGGATTTACTCCACATCCTAATCCTAAACCTCCATTGTGATGACTGCATACAGGACATGTTTTAACAATTGCCCTAGCTTCATTCATGGTGATTTTAAAATCTCTATTCAGGCCTTTTGCATTTTGATGAAACTGTAAGTGGGCAGTACGAGCCAATTGAAAATTGTCTGCCTCAGTTGTGTGCATTACTAATTTGTCTGCTCTGTTATTACCTTCCCCTAGGCCAACATCCCACTTGTGGCTTCTAATGTGTATAATGCAGTAAGGGCTATGTCTACTATCTATAGTCCGTTTAAGCTGTAAAAACAGTAAATATAACCTTTTGTTTTGCACTTCTTTCACCGCAGCCCCCTCTATTCTCTGTACTACTCCTGCAACATAAAATGAATCAGTGACCACATTTATAGACTGAGAAAAATGGCTTAATGCCCAAACAACTGCCAACAATTCTAAAGTTTGTAAACTATCCTTCGGGTCTGCTTCTAAAAGTTTATGTTTCCAGCCATTGTCTTCTTTCCAAGTAATTGCAGCTCGGCGTGATTTCTTTCCAGCATCTGTAAACACCGTGATGGCATCTCTTATCGGTGTTGCAGAACGTAATGGTCGTGTAATCCAATCCCATTCCGATAACCACTGTAATTGTTTTGGTTCCAGAGGACCTGTGTAAATTTGTGCACCTGATCCTAGTAGTGCACTTTGTAATTCCTGGGAGTTTACAAGATACCATTCCAAATCATCCTTTTTTATTGGTAGGTATATAGCCTCAGGTTCCTCCCCTGTTACTTCCATAATCCTTATACGTCCCTTGCGTATTACTGCAGCAAGCTGTTCAAGTTTTGAAAAAATAGTCCGATGATGCTGTAACGGCAGAGACATCCATTCCAGTACCCTGTGCTCCCCCGTTTCCTTTTCGACCTGTGTTAAGGCTCCCAACAAATGTGCTGGTGTGGTCCATATAGTCAATACCACAGGGTGATCGAGGATGCGGCGTGAGACAAAATGATTGTTCACACAATGAACAATTTGTTGTAGTGCCTGTTGTTGTTCAGGTGTCACGGTGACCACTGATGCTGGGTCTGTGCCTTTCAATAATGGACGGAGTTGATCCAACAAAAAGTTAGGGATGCCAACAATAGGTTTAAGCCACTGTAAGTCACCCAAAAGTTTTTGAGCATCGTGTAATGTTCGCAGTTTAGTTTGTAATTCCAACTTTTGTGGCCTAATAACCTGTGATGTTATAGTCCATCCTAAATATTTCCAAGGTGGAGCTTGTTGGATTTTTTCAGGAGCTACAATTAAAGATGCCATTTTCAGTGTTGATATTATTTCCTCCAGCTGGGTAGCGGTGAAAGGCTCTGCCTGAGCAAATAGAATGTCATCCATATAATGGTAAATAACTGTCTTTTGCCATTTATTCCTTAATGGTTGCAGGGCAGCATCCACATACAACTGACATAACGTGGGGGATGTCCGAGATCCTTGCGGCAATACAGTCCATTCAAATCTTTTGTCCGGCTCCCCTCTGTTAATTGCCGGTAGTGTAAAAGCAAATCGTTTTGTATCGGAGGGATGTAAAGCAATAGTGAAAAAACAATCCTTTAGATCAACAATTAATAATGGCCAGTTCTCAGGTAACATAGAGGGATTGGGTAGTCCAGGCTGTAATGCACCCATGGCTTCCATTTGATTATTAACTGCACGGAGATCATGCAGCAAACGATATTTACCAGACTTCTTTTTTATAACAAAAATTGGAGTATTCCATGGGCTGGTTGATAGCTTTAAGTGTCCTTGTTTAAATTGCTCCTCAACCAGAAGATGAGCTTGAATTAAACTTTCCCTTTTTAATGGCCATTGCTTAACCATTACAGGAGAATCTGAAGTCCAAGTAATGGGAATAGGGAAAGTCCAAGCAATGGCAATCACACCAAAGGGTGCTCATTGGACAACACTACACCTAATTGGGCTAGAATATCACGACCAATGAGACATTGTACAGTAGGAGGCAATGTAACAATAGACAAAACCACATTGATTTTCTGATTATCCAATTCAATCTGAAGTAGTGGTGTCTTTTGTGCTAATGTAAGCCCTCCAACACCAGTTACAGTGTCCATAGATGCATGACGGGGCCAAGCAGGTGGCCAGTGCTCAGGGGAAACAATGCTGGTATCAGCTCCAGTGTCCAGTAAGCCCCAAAGTGTAATTGTTTGGTTTAAATAAGTAATGTTCACTTTCTTTTTGGGCCTACTACGCAAGTCCATAGTAAGCATAGCCATCCCTGAAGAACCAAAGCCTTGATTGCCCCTTGATTGTCTTAGGAATGGTTGTAATCCATTTGTGAGTTGTGGCAATGGCACCAATTGTGCTATTTTCTGTCCCTCTTTTATAGTTATAGGTGGAAACAAAGTGTAAGCCATAATTTGTATTTCCCCAGTGTAATCAGCATCAATAACTCCAGGTAAAACAAAAAGTCCCATGATAGAAACAGATGAACGTCCCAAAAGCAATGCACCATATGCTTGTCCTTTGATAACCACTGGACCATAAATCCCGGTAGGTATTTTAGCAGGATGAGTCGTCATAATCGTGGTTTTTACTGAGGCTGCCAAGTCGAGCCCAAGGCTTCCTGCGGTGGCTGGCTGCAAGCAGGAGGTGACGCTGAAGTCACAGCAGCTGTTTGTGTCCAGGCTCCTTGTGGTGGCTGGCTGCAAGCAGGAGGTGGTGGTCGACCGCCTGAAGCCGATGTTAAAACAGAAGCTCGGAGAGGCGCAAGAGCTGCTAACACCTGGCTTTGTGTTGATTCTGCCTGTTTTTGTAATCCTACTCCTAGTTCCTTAATGGCATCAACTAAAAAAGCCTGCGCCCCCGTGGGCTGCATAGCCATGCGCTCTAAAGCCTCTTCAATGCTCCAATTTGCCCCTAAGGTTAACAAAGTTTTTCTAGTGCTATCATTACAATTTTGTAAGGCACATTGTTTTAACAGTGCTCCTTTCATAAACTCTGCAACTCCTGCCTTATCTATAGCTTCTGCTACCCTGTCTATAAAGTTGCCAAAAGACTCCTCTCTCCCCTGTTTAATGCCCATATACATTGGAATTCCAGTACTATCTTTGACCTTGTCTATGGCATTCCTAACCAGCCGCATTGCCTCTCGAACTTTATCTGGCCCCATAATCATTTGTGCTTCTGTTCTTATGTAGGGACCTAACCCCATTAATTCATCTACTGTGAGACCATTGAGGGGGTCCCCTGGGCCTCTTTGAACTGCCACAGATTCATTTACCAAAGCTTGCCAATGAGCATTAAATAATAATTGCTGATGCTGTGTAAACATCAATCTCGCAATACCCCTCAAATCATTCGGCAGCAACAACATAGTACTGAACAAATAGTCCAGCATCTGCTTTACTGGCTCACTTTTAAATCCGAATTGGCTAACAGTTTGCCTTAATTGAGCAAGCAATTTCCAATCTAATGGGACATATTCTCCCACCTGTTGCTGCACTTGTCCATTTTGATCGATCACTGGGGTGTATGTTACCGGACATGCCAAGTTACCCGCAGCCTCCACTAAATCTCCATCCCCAATCTCCAATCCATGCTTGGCTAATCGCGCCCATGCCTCCCTTCTCTGTTTTGCCATTTCCTCCCACGGGTTGCTACGCACCCCAGGGACAGGATCTGGATCGTTATTCTGGGAGCAAGTTTGCGATGCCTTTTCAGGTGGAGGAGGAGGAGGATCGGCAGCGTGAGGCTGCTGTGAGGGTAACTGCGCTCCCTGCTCTTGTAAAAAAGGAGCAGTCTGCTGCACTCCCTGATCTTGTAAAGGAGGAGCAGTCCGCTGCACCCTCTGCTCCCGTAAAGGAGGAGCAGGCGGAGCAGGCGGCTGTGCTCCCCGCTCTTGTAAGGGAGGTGCAGATGGCTCAAGCCCGGTTCCACCACCCTCAGCTAAGGCACCCGAAACCGGTAAAACCCCTTGCTCTGGCAAGAGAGGAGCAGATGGCTCGGTTCCAGCGCCCTCAGCGGAGGCACCCGAAACTGGCAGAAAAACTTTTGTTACCCCTGGAGCTAACGGTTCGCCATCCTGACCATACTGTATATTCCTTTTTGTGGCTTTTAAGGCCTCCTCAGCAGCTTTCCTTTCTGCCTGATGTTGCAATAAGGTATTATGTACGACTCTCCATGTTTTTCCTAATTTTTTAGCTGATTTATCATCATCCAACACTGCATCCCATATTAAATCACCCAATTTACGCCACTCACTAATCTCATGTACTGTATGAGGGTTACCAAACACCCCTTTAGCATATCCCCATGTTAATAATCCTAATAGTTCCTTCTTATCCACCCCTTTTATTCCCTTTTTCTCTAGGGTGGTAAAAAATAAATCATATGCTGCTTGCCTGTCCATTTGTCAGCGCTGTTGCGGCTTCTCCGGCTTCGGCAGCACGTATGGCCCAAAACCACCTATGTGATCTTTGGGGGTGCCCTCCCTTTTCCTTTTCGGCACCACTCCGGCCGCTACGGAGTCCAACACCAACTTCTCCGACCGTGGCGTGGCGCGTCCTCCCCCGGTTCCTTTTAGCTGCAGGGGGCGACGTTCGGGGTCACCATTTTGTTGGAGAAGGGAGACGTGACACCATATGGTTCATCAACGTAGCTCGATTTATTGATCCATATCGTCAGGTTAAATACACTTCTTAATTAGCCTCATACATATTGCAAAAGCTGAGCTCCTTATTGGTTAAAGGTATTTGCGTCAATATTTGCAACATAGTTATACTTTTGTATTTCTGTGGTTAGCTAGCTATTCCCAGTTCTGATTTCTACAGCACGTCTGCTAGTTCCAGGCCAAGTTGTTTTGCTGACAGAGAAATTCTGTATCCTAAAGCTACCCTTGCTCTTTGCTCTAATTACTGCCTATATTGATCAAATTGAAGTTGTTGTGGCCTTTCTCTTCGAGCCACTCAGCGATCAGGCTCTCCACATTAGGGTTAAACTTAATACTTCTATGTACTTTTGATCATTCACTTCCAGAGTAACTTCTCTATTTTTGAATGTAATGGTTGCTTGTAACTGCTTTAATAGATCTCTGCCTAAAAGTGCTCTTGGCGAATTGGGCATATACAAGAATTGATGAATACTCCACTGTTTTCTCAATTTATGCTTCAAAGGTTTGCAAAAATATGCTTTTTCAGACTGGCTAGTTGCTCCTTGCACTACAACATAATCCTTTTCTACAGGTACTAGAGCTTTATTTAAAACTGAATATGTAGCTCTTGTATCAACTAAGACTTTCACTTTTTTCTTTTTTTTCTTCAGCTTCGTTGTTATAACTAGTGGATTCGCTGGGGCAGAATCCTCCGGTCTTCTTCAGTTGTTTTGTACGTGTGCAGCTATTTGTTGGTCACCTCGTTTCTGTTCTGGGCACTGATCTTTCCAGTGACTAATTCTTTTGCAGATTGCACACTGGTTCTGGCTTAACCGAGGTGGTCTTTGTCTCGGTGGCCTCTGGTTGTATTTTCTCTGCTTTTCTTCCTGTACCACGGCTACTAACTTTTTCATTCTCCGTCTGTATTCTTCTTCTCGGTTACTAAATACTTTCTAGGCCTCCTCTAGCAAGACTTCAAGATTTCTCTCATCCGCCTCTCGAATTTTCTGAAGTTTACGTCTAATATCTCTAGCAGATTGCTTCAAGAATGAATTAACTAGTTGATTTATCTTTATTTCAGACTTCGGATCTAATGATGTGTGATGACGTATAGTATCTTTTAAACGCTCTAGAAATTCAGATGGAGTTTTAGAAGGCCCCTGCTTAAGGGAGTATAAAGCAGACTAATTTATGGTTTTTGGAATAGCTTTTTCTACTCTTATTGCTATCTACTCTTGATAGTCTGTTAATTTCTTTACTTCTGTCGTTATATTAGGATTCTACTCCGGGTCTTGGAGGGGGAAATGTTCTTTTATATCATCTTGTGTGGCTTTGCAGTAATCTTCTGCCAAAGTCTTTGCTGTCTTTAAGATCAGCTGTTTTTCTGTTTCAGTGAAAGCATCCAGCAGTAGCTGGATGTCAGCCCAATCTGGATTGTGTTGTTTGATAACATATTGTAGGTGTTTGGCAGTAAGTAATGGATCAACACGATAATTCCTAGCAATCTTTTCTCATGCTTCTAAATCAAGAGTGGTAAATGGCACTTTAATCATTACTTTTCTTCTTTCTGGTCTTACTGCCTCTCGCAGAGGGGCCTGCAGCACTGCTTGCTTCTTAGTTCTAGATGCAACTGGACTGCTAGGGGTGGGGTGGGTTCTAGTGGATGTGCTTTCTCTACCTGAGTCCTCTTTCTTTTTGGGGAAGTTCTCTTCTTCTTCATCTTCTTTCTCCGTTTCAGCTTCTGCTTGCATCACCTGCCTCTTTCTAGGAGCTGCTTTAATCTATTCAAAT
>WSPJ01000131.1:0-22158 GCA_009764595.1 Geothlypis trichas
TTTAAAAAGTTTAATAGCAATAAATGGTTTTAAAAATATTAATACCAATAGACTATAAAGTTTGGACAATTGAATTCGGACAATATGAGATGATAAAGACAAAGAGTTACAGACATCCAGGTAAAAACCATCCTTTTTTGGGCAGCATGAGCCTAAAAAGGACACCTGTTAACAAAGGATTAAGCCTTAAAAGCAATGGCCTCTTGCATATTCATACACCTCATACATGATGCCTAAATTCCATTCAAAGACAAGGATTCTGTCTGGTCATGTCAGCTTCTTCCTCTGAATCCTAACAGCACCTTCAAGGCGAAGAAGTTCATTTCTTCTGATAAGAGGGCAATAAATCTTTTTCTCTGAAAGATTCAGTGTCCCTGGGCTGCTATCTCACTGTGAATCCTTTAAAAAGAGTATCCTACTAGCATAGTTTCTATTGTAATATTGTTTTTTATAACCTAAAACTATATTTAAACACAGTACTTAAGAGAACTAATACAGCATTACTTTCTAACACAACGCATATAATATTCCTTTAATATTTGTGAAAAGCCAGTATAAAATACTGCATTTTTCATAGCCAGGATTCTTCTCCTGGGAAGTTGGGACACCTCAGAGAAAATGTAAATAATGATTATCTGATTGCTTCTCCTTGTGTTCTGCTGCTTTAATGTGGTAGGTGAGTTTCATTGGTTTATGTGAGTTGTGTTTTCTTAATGACCATCACAGCCAGCTGTGTGGACTCTCTGAGGAGTCACGGGTTTTTATTATTCATTCCTTTCTAGCCTTCTGATGTATCCTTTAATTTTCTTTAGATATTTAAAATATAATAATATAATTATATTATATTATTATATTATATTATATTATATTATATTATATTATCTATTATATTATATTATATTATATTATATATATTATTATATTATATTATATTATATTATATTATATTATATATATGCCTCCTCTTCCTCTGCCTGCCCTTGGCTGCTCCAGGCTCCTGCTGGGGATATGCTGCACCACAGCCCTGCCCTGCCAGGGAAATTCCTTTCTCTTTGGGTCCTGTCTGGCTCTCTCTATCTGTCCTTTGCATCAGTTTTCTTTCTCTGGCTGTTTCTCCATATGCCAAAAGGATCCCCATCTTGAAACCACCCTTCAGCCTCCCAGGTATCCTCTGCGTCCTCAGTCTCCACCCCACTGAGCACAGATCTCCTCTGTCCCTGTACACGAATTTGCTATTTCAGAGGATATAATTTCTTCAGGCCGAGCTGTAGTGAGGGATAACTCCAACCTCACATGGACATTTAGTTCTACCAGCGTGTTGCTTATTACAGTCACTAAATGTGAATTACAATTTACCCATTTCCTAAAACCCACCTCAAGTTCCCAATTTCAGTCCTTGTTTTCTCTGCCCGGCCACCTTGAGCCAAGGTCTTCATCTTTCTCTTCCATGCATCCTGCTGGGAAGGCAGCCCTGCATGCCTTGTTCCTGTGCTGAAAGTTCACAGCAGGGGAAAATTGAATAACCCTTTTGGTATCAAGCCCAAGGCTTTGTGTGGGCAGGCAGAGGCAGGCAGGAGGCAGAGCTGTCAGCAAAGGAAGGGCCCAGCCAGGTGGGGCAGCCGGGGGATGCCGACAGCTGCAGGGACAGAGGCGCAGGGCAGGGGACACCGTGGGGACAGCCTGGGCTGCACAGGGCACAGGGATGGGCAGCAGCTGCAAGACAGCCCTGACAGAGCCAACTTGGGCAAGCACTTGGCCCATGGCTGCTGGCCCTGGGCCTGAGGCCACGAGAGGACAAGTGACCCTTGCAGGCCCTGGGGCCTCATTGCCTCCCTGTCCCCTGCTCAGCAGCCTGGCAGGGGCCGACCCCATGCTCTCTGACCTTGGCATTGCCATCCCCACATGCCAGTGCCCATCCTGGGAAGAGCCCTGAGCAAGGAGGGAGGGACAGGATCTGCCTGGGCAGGGGCTGGGGCTCAGGCCTTGGCCCTTTGCATTCCTGAAACACATCCAGGTTTGCTCAGACACCAGAGGACCACCTTTGCCTTGCTTGTCCCTACCTGTCACTCACTGCCTCCAGTGTTCTGCTCTAGCTGGAACCTGGGGACACTTTCTCAGTTGCGTCCCTGACAGGATCGCTTCAAAGTACAAGAAACTTTAGTTGTTTCAATGCAACTGATTGCTTTGAGGGTTTTGTGACATCACTGAGGGAGTTGTGAAGTCACAGAGCTGGCTGTGATGTCACAGAGTAGGATGTAAGGCCATAGAGAAGGACCTCTGCTATTACAGAGTGTGGCCCTGTGGCATCAGAGGGTGGGTTGTGACATCACCAGGTGGCTGTATATATCACAGAGCAGGCTGTGACATCACAGGGTGACTTTATGCATCCAAAGCACTTTTGTGATATCACAGCACTGCTGTTTGACATCACAGGGAGACATCATAGAGTTGGTTCTGTGACATCATGAGGATTTTATAACATCACAGGTTTCTGCGTGAAATCACAGGGGCAGTGTGACATCATAGATATGGCTGCGTAAATTCACAGATATGGCTGTGTGACATCACAGAGACATTGTGACATCACAGAGACAGCTGTGTGACATCCCAGTGTTGGCTGTGTGATATCACAGACATTGTTGTATGACATCACATGGATTGGGTGAAATCACAGGGTCTTTGTGACATCACAGGGGCAGTGAGACATCACAGGGGCTGTGTGAGGTCACTGGGGAGGTCACTCTGCCCCAGCCCCCCTCACAGCTCCCCCCAGAGCAGTCCAACCCTGCTCGTGCACAGCGGGGTCCCCTATCCCCCCGGGTCCCCCCACCCCCGGCCCCGCAGCCTCCCCCAGAGGATGTTCCACGAGATCGACCCCAGAGCCTGACACGGGGACGGGGGGCCGGGGCCCTGCGGTGGCACAGGGGGACAGGGACCCCCCAGCAGCGTCCCCGTGTCCCCCAGGGCCAGAGCCTGGGCCAGGGCTCCTTCACCCTGTTACCAACGAGGCCTTGAGAGCGCTGAAAAAATCCCCAGCAAGGGATCAGCAAAATCAGATTGAATATTAAGGGACAGCAGCACAAGTTCCTTGGCAAGAGTCACTCTGCTCCTGAGTGGACACTTGAGGCACAGCAAGGAAACAAAGGCAACAACAAAACCAAATAAATCCAGGCAATCAGATCAGAAATGAACCAAGAACTGTCCCTGTGTGTGTGTGACACAAAGACAGTGACAGCAAGGATAAAAGGAATACGGCCTAAAAGCTTTACAGAGTTCAAACCTAACAGGAGTTAACTTACACCTTAACTGGTACCTTAAACTCACAATTTAGGAAAAGAACAGCACTTAACAGTATTTAACCTAACTTATAACCTCTGACTTTAAATTTAACAGAGGAATTACATTTAAAAATATTTAACTTTGCTAATAACTATATTAAACCTGACAACTTAGCAGAAAGACCAACTCTTAGCAGCATTTAACTTCGCTTATACGTCGTGACCTAACCACACTTACAGGCCTGACTGACTCAGCTATCCACAGCACCTCAAACCCCTCAGGGAGCAGCATTTCTGCCACATTTCCCCAGCACAGGCACTCCTGTGTGCACACAGACACAAAGAGTCAGTGCAAGGCACCTGTGAGAAATTCCCCTAAGGGCATTGTGACACTCTGGGGCCCTGTGAGACCAAAGGACCATTGTGACACGGTGTGGCCTCATTGAAGCAAGGGGACCATACTGACTCTGTGTGGGTCCATGGAATGTAAGGGTCATTGTGACACTGAGAGGTCCCTTCAAACCAAGGGTCCATTGTGACACCACGGGACCTCATGGAACAATGGAGGCCATTGTGACACTGTGGGGTGTCTTGGAACCAAGGGGCCATTGTGGCACTGAGGGGACTCATGGAATAATGGAGACCATTGTGACACTATGAGGCCCCATGGAATAAGCAAAGCATTGCGACACCATGAGGTGTCATCGAACCAGTGAGACCACTGTGGCCCTGGGGGTCCCCGCATAACCAAGAGGACCATTGTGATACTGTGGGGCCTCGAAAACAAAGAGGCCTTTGTGGACACTGCAGGGCTGCCTGGAACCAAAGGTCCATTGTGACATTGCAGGGCCTCGTGTCATCAGTGGTCCATTGTGGACACTGCGGAGCCAAAGGAGACAATTGTGACACTGAAGGGCTGCATGAAACCAAGGGGCCATGGTAACATTGTGGAACCCCATTGAAGCAAGGGTTCATTGTGACACTGCAGGGCTGCATGGAACCAAAGCTCCAGGGTGACACAGCGGGGCCGCCTGTCATCAATGGTCCATTGTGACAGTGTGGAACCAAAGGACACCATTTGTGACACTGCAAACCCCCAGAGTGCAAAGGTCCATGTGACATTTCAAGGCTCTTGGAACAGAGGAATCACGTGACATTGTGGGGCCTGGGGAACCATGGAGGCCATTGTGACACCACAAGCCCTCATGGAATCGCTGGGACCATTGAGACACTGCAGATCTTCTTGTAGTCAAGGGGCCATTGTGACACTATGGGGCCCCATAAAACCAAGGGAACAGAGAGAAGGTCCTGTTGGTTTGACCTCCCATGGACTGCCTGACTGGTTCATTTAACCTTCGCATGTTGAGGGTCTCTTCTTATCTGCTATTGAAACACTGGTGTTCTGTACTTTCTTTCACATGGAATAGATCTGTCCTTCTCCTCCAGGCACCCATGGCCAGAATGAGGATTTCACTTCCAAATTTCCTTATATCCAGAGATTGTTCCCGTTGGAATATTGCCAGGACAAGTCTGGCTGGCAATGGTTACACAAGGGCCACCTCCCATCTGTCCCCAAAACACTGGGGAAGGCTCAATGCTTTCTTTCTTATGGGCAAGAACCATCCTGCTTCTCAAGGCACCCATGGGTGAGATTGGGGTTCCACCTCATAAATTTCTTAAATCCAAAGTGTGCTTCCAGACAAAATCTGCCATTCCTGACAAGTCTGGCTGACGTTGGCTTACTGAGGTTCTCACCTGCCTTCCAAAGACTGGGGCTCTGTGCTTTCCTTCCTATGGAAAAGAACTGTCCTTCTAGTCCAGGTGCCCATGGCCAAATTTCGGTTCCACCTCCAGCATTCCTTGTCGTGACAGACTGGAGGAGATTGTTGGCTGGAAACATTTCATGTATGGGGGAGGAAGGGGCAGGTCCAGCCCTGCCCTGCCCTGGAACCCCAGCCCTGCCCTGCCCTGGAACCCCAATTCCCCCAGAGCCTCTATCCCAGCCCAGCAGTGGCTGCCAGTCCCTAGCACAGCATAGGCAATGCTCCACAGCCACTTCTGCAGCCCCAGCCCAGCTCCTGAGAGACCAAATGAGCCCAAGTCCTACCTGGGGGAAGGGCCCAGGAAGACCAAGGGGTATTGAAGGCTGACCACAAGGCAAGCACACATCTTGACCCTGGATCCTCTTGGAATTTCCATCTGAACAGTGCTGGAATCCAGGAGTTGGTAGCTGTGTGTGTGCTTCTCTAAATGTTTTTTGTCTTGCTCTCTTTCTGTGTCTTCTTCTTCTGTTTCTGTGCTCCTGCAAATTTTGATTAACATGAAATTGAACAGGTTTGGAGTTTTTGAAGCTGAATGGGCCAAGTCAATGCTTTGAGAAATGTTTTTTTCTTGTATGAATGTCTGTTGTAGCCTAACATGAGAAGAATTTTCAAAAGTAATACAAAACTTTTTGTGTAACTGACAATCTGTTAAATCACTAAGATACTGAACACGCCTCTGTGAAACACAAATGTTAAAGATGAAAAAACCCAGGAACCTCCTCTTTCTTTTCCAGTCAACAAAGAAGCAGCAGGCCACAGCCCCCATCTCAACCAAACCAAACCAAACCAAACCAAACCAAACCAAACCAAACCAAGCAACCCTCCTGTGGGCTGAACCCCTCCCCCCTCCCCAGGCTGCCCCTCCCCATTGGCCCCCATTCTGACCAAACCAAACCCCAACAACTCCCAAACAGGAAAACAAAAGAGGCTACAAAACCCCAACCAGAACAAAGCCAGCCACAGCTATTAAAATCTTACCATCAAGTTCCCTCCCCCTAAAACAACTAAAGCCAGAAACTCCTACAACCTACAACCCATACAAAATAACCCTACAACTAAAATTAAACACAACCCAAAAAAAACCTATAAAACCAGTCCTAACACAACCCAAACACAACTTACACCACAAGTTACCAGCAGTTCAGGTGTTAAAACTTTCAATACTTCAGTTCTCCCTCAAGTAAAAGAAAAAAATGAAATACAAACATAAAACCCAAAATACAAACATATAAATAACAACATAAATCATCAAAGTCAGTAAGGAAGAAATTAAATCCCAAGAAAAAAGAAGAAAAATACATTAATCTTAAAACTAAAATCCTCTTATAAACTCTTTTTCTTTATAACACATTAAACTATTTAAAAAAATTCAAATTAATACCAAAAAAACCTGCCATACTAAAACAATGTAAACTAACTGTAATTTCATAAAAAAGTTTAAACAGGGGAAAAAAAGTAATCCAGTATCCCCAAGAGAAGATCTCTATTCCCAGAGATAAAAATAATTTTAGAAGTAAATAATAAAAATTTTACCTTTAAATAACTCATTTTTAAAACAATACCTCATAAGTCGACACTGCCCATCATCAAGCTGTGAAAAAGCTTGTAGCAATAAACACAACTGCACAAGAACAAAGTTCCCCAGACAGCTGTTATCCAATGTCGGAGACGAGGGGAGAACGACCACCGGGTAATGCATCGAACTCGGTTTATTGATCCATCAATCCCCTTAAATAACAGTGTTAACGAACTTCATACATATTCTGTAATCCAAGTACATGACAGGCTAACAGAGAAGCTCTAACCACTCCTTCTGTTTACAATACCAAGATTTCTTTTCTCACCCTGATATGAATGGTTCTCAAAACTTCCATGTCTGTTCCCAAAACAGCCAAAGATAGAATACCCACTTGTTATGAGAAAGCTGCCTGAGAACTTTGCTGTAAATAAGGATGTGCTTGAGAACTTTATTGTTTTCAAAAGAGAGTAATTGTTATAGAAATCAGAAGGCTGAGAACTGTTAGAAACTGCTTTACTTATCCCTTTACTTTCCTCTCAATTGTATGTCTCATGGCCTCTTTCTTTTAGCCATTCTTGAATTAATCTCTCCACATTTCCCCCTTTTTTTTTCTTTGAGAGAAAAGAGGTTAGTTTGCCAGGTATGTCTATAATTACAGGTTGTACACCATAAATGGAAAAGCAACGACTGATCTACCCAAAAGGTTTTATCACAACCCCCACAACACAGTGCAACCCAAGCAGCACAATAGGGGCTGTTACATTCAAGGCAGTTCTTTTTTGCCAGTCCTCTTATGTGGAAGGATGATAATGATTCAATAATGTCAATCAGTTCCCTGGTTGTCCGGCAACGGTGAGTTATGGCCCTGTCGATCGCCCTTCGAGTGTCCCTTCAGCTGAAGAAGTATCCAAAGGGTGTTCACTTGTCAAAATCACCCCTAGCTGAGCCATAATGTCCCGACCTATAAGGCATTGAACAGAAGGTGGTAACTGTACTACTGAAAAGGTAGCTGTCAGCTGTTTCCCATCGATATAAACCTGAAGAGGGGGTGAACGGCTAGCCAGGGTAAATCCTCCTACTCCGGTTACTGTAGTGGCTGCTGGCTGCAACGGCCAGTGATGAGGCCAGCAGTGAGGAGTAATGATGCTGGAATCTGCTCCAGTATCCAGCAGACCTGAAAATGACCTTTTTTGTCCATTAAATTCCACTTCTACCTTTTTCTTGGGTCTCTCAGCAAGATTTAAAGTTAATAAAGTAAGTCCTCCTGTGGAACCAAAAGCACTTTCTTTCCTCTCTTGACTTCTTATGGGTTGTATTCCTTTCGTCATTTGCTCGAGTGGCACTAGCTGAGCAATCCTTTGTCCTTTGTTGATTTGAAGGGGAGGAAAAGGTGTATAAGCCATTACCATAATCTGACCAGTATAATCAGCGTCAATAACGCCTGGTAAAACAAACAGTCCCAACATAGATGCAGAAGATCTTCCCAATAGCAACGCACCCACCGCTTTGTTCTGAATAATGATAGGTCCTTGGATCCCCGTAGGGATTTTTTGCGGGTGCGGAGTCATTAATGTTACGTCTACTGCGGCTGCCAAGTCCATCCCGAGGCTCCCTGCTGTAGCGGGCTGGAGGTTTCCGGCTGTGGAGGGCTGGAGGGGGGGTTGAAGGCTCCCTGCTGTGGTATTGTTTCTGCAGCGGCAAACACAGCTGACGTTTTGAAGAGGTGCAAGAGCGGCTAACACCTGGTTCTGAGAGGACTTTGCCTGTTCTTGTAAGCCTACTCCTAACTGTTTTATAGCGTCTATTACCAGAGCCTGCGGCCCGGTTGGTACAAGAGCCATCCTCTCTAATGCCTCCTCTATAGTCCAATTCGCACCTAAGGTGTTAAGTACACTTCTAGTAGCTGAATTACAATTTTGAATAGCACACTGCTTAAGAAGGGCCCCGCGCATATAATCAGCGACTCCTGCCCTGTCAATTGCAGCGGCAGCTCTATCAATAAAAGCACCAAATGATTCTTCTCTGCCTTGCTTAATTCCCATATATGATGGTATCCCTCCTGGTTCCTTTACCCTTTCTATTGCGAGTCTGACTAACCGCATTGCCTCCCGGCACTTCTCCTGACCTATTAAAGCT
The DNA here is from genome assembly GCA_009764595.1 of Geothlypis trichas. Classification (NCBI taxonomy): domain Eukaryota; kingdom Metazoa; phylum Chordata; class Aves; order Passeriformes; family Parulidae; genus Geothlypis; species Geothlypis trichas. Next base: position 8,757 of record WSPJ01000131.1, read on the forward strand.
TGTGCCTCTGTGCGAAGGAAGGGTCCCAGGCCCATAAGCTCATCTACTGTGACGCCATGCAGGGGGTCGCCTGGCTGTCTCTGAACCGCTACGCACTCATTCACGAGCGCCTGCCAATGAGCATTAAACAGCAATTGTTGATGTTGTGTAAGGATTAATTTAGCTATGCCACGACAATCATTAACAAGAAGGATACTAGTGTCAAAAATATAGTCGAGCATTTGCTTGGCTGGTTCGCTTTTAAAACCAAACTCACTAACAGTAGCTCGCAATTGAGATAACAGTTTCCAGTCAAGAGCACTGATTGTTGCCTGAATCCCGCCTCCGGCCTGAGGTGAAAAAACAACCGGACAAGCCAACTCGTTAGCCATACCCATTAATTCTTGATCTCCCTTTTCCATGGCATCTTTGGCCAGGGCAGCCCACGCATCTCTTCTATCCCTAGCAATCGTCACCGCCAAATCGTTTTCCGACTTAGGGACCGACTGACTGCTTTTTGGGAACGGAGTATACGTTTGGAGCCCCGGCTGCTGTGAGATAGCAGATACGGGAGACTCTGAAGTGCTCCGCATAGCCTGCGGCAAAGTAGGCAACATTAAAGCACCCTGCGGAGCTTGGATCGTTAAGGGGGGCTGGCTTGTTAAAGGAGTCGGCGAAACGGGCAATACGGCACCCTGCGGAGCCTGGCTCGTTAAAGGAGGCTGGCTTGTTAAAGGAGTCGGCGAAACAGACAATACAGCTCTCTGCGGAGCTTGGCTCACCGGAGACTGGCTGGAAACCTGGCTCGGACCCTGGATCGAAGCCTGGAACGGAGCCTGGCTCGCAGCCTGGCTTGCCAAGGGAGGCGGCGAAGCCGGCAATAAAACAGTCGTGGATGCAGGGCCAAGAGGGGTCCCTGACTCCCTATCAAAGTCCCTGTGTTGATCGTAATCTTTATTACGATCATGAGCGGCAGTAGCCTGGTGCGCGGCCCGCTTTTCAGCTTGAAACTGTAAAAGCTCGTTGTTAATGACCCGCCATAATTTACCCAACTTCCTGGCATTTTTATCATCGTCTAAAGTAGCCTGCCATAATATCTCACCAAATTTACGCCATTCCGACAACTCGTGCACTGTATGGGGATTGATAAAAATTCCTTTTTCTAAACCATAAGCTAAAAGACCCGGTAACTCTTTTTGCAAATCTATGCCCTTAATTTGCCTTCTTTGCAAAAAGTTAGTAAAAAGATCATATGCGGCTTGCCTTTCCATACCTATTTAAATGCGCGCGCTTTGCAGCTCCTCAAAAGGCTTCGGCCGCACGTACCAAGCCGAGACCCGTCTATACGGTCGCTCGGGGCCGGCGCGTATCGGCGGATTTCTTTCCGCTTTGTTTTTCGCGCTTATTGCCGTTCCGCGGCTGCTTCTCGGAACCTGGACAACTAAACCTCACCTCCCGTGGTGCTCGCGATCCCTGGGCACGGCGCGTATCGGCGAGTCTCCTTCCGCGTATCGGCGGGTTTACCTCGCTTTAGTTTCGCGCTTATTTGCCTCTTCTATCACGTCGGAGGTCACCATATGTCGGAGACGAGGGGAGAACGACCACCGGGTAATGCATCGAACTCGGTTTATTGATCCATCAATCCCCTTAAATAACAGTGTTAACGAACTTCATACATATTCTGTAATCCAAGTACATGACAGGCTAACAGAGAAGCTCTAACCACTCCTTCTGTTTACAATACCAAGATTTCTTTTCTCACCCTGATATGAATGGTTCTCAAAACTTCCATGTCTGTTCCCAAAACAGCCAAAGATAGAATACCCACTTGTTATGAGAAAGCTGCCTGAGAACTTTGCTGTAAATAAGGATGTGCTTGAGAACTTTATTGTTTTCAAAAGAGAGTAATTGTTTATAGAAATCAGAAGGCTGAGAACTGTTAGAAACTGCTTTACTTATCCCTTTACTTTCCTCTCAATTGTATGTCTCATGGCCTCTTTCTTTTAGCCATTCTTGAATTAATCTCTCCACAATCCAATATTAAGAGCCACAAAAAAAATATTCCTCTTGTAAAAAAGTCTCCACAATTTTAACAAGAAAAATTTCTCTCTCTAAGCAGACTAAATAAAGTTAATTCTAGAAATAGTAAACTACCTAGAAATTTTAAGTTTACTTTGCTTACATTGTCAGTAAAAAAAGAAAAAGGTGTAAGGAAAAAAAAAGTGTTCTAAAGAGTTTAATTCTTACAGCCTATTTTTAAAATATTTTTTAAATAATTTTTTCTAAAAACCCTTTTAAAATTTTAGGCCTACTTTACTACTCTCATAATACAATCTCACAATAAAATAAATACATACATAATTAACTGACACTTAAACCCCCCACACCCATCAATCCATTAGGTTAGAAATCTCAAGAATAGAAAAATCTTAAATTAACAAACCTAAACCACTACAATGTCATAATAAATGTTTTGCCAAAGTTTCTCTGATTTTCTGAAGTTCCCAGCAAAGGCTGTTTGATTGTTTTGAGCTCCTGAGAAACTCTAGTTGGTATTCTCCAGGGAGTCCAATTCAGAGTACATAAACAATTTTAATTCCTTTTAAATGTCTCACTGAGAGAGTTGTTGGGGGGATGGCAGTCAGGGCTTGTGTGTCCTGCTTGGCCCAGCCCAGGCAGGGCTTTCCCAGCCACATCCCACACTCCATTGCCCAGCTGGAGCCGCTGGTGCCTCTGAGTTGTGCTGCCCCAGCCCCAGGGACGCTCTCCTTGTCTGCCCATTCCCCCACGCTCTCTGGGCAGGGATGGCCTCACTGGGGGCTGCTGACATCCTCAGCACCTTGGAGGCTGCTGCTGAATTTTCCTGCTGCACAGGCTTGTTCAGCCTTCAGCTCTTCAGTGCAGGAATTCAGTGCCCCCAGGGCTCATTAACATCCAGAACATCTTAACCAACCAAGCCTCTGGGAATAATTTGTTTTTAATTTTTAAATAATTTGTGGTTACTTAGACAGATCTCAGGAGTATATCCAAAGTAAATGCAAAGTGTTTAAAAAGAAAGTGAGAAAAGATTTTTTAGATCCTGTTTAGGGTTTTTTTTTTCCCTTGTTAAAAGCAATCTCCAATTGACACTGAATCCAGGTACTTCCTCAAGCAGTTGGAATAGATATGAAAATCAAGACCCTTCATGGCTGACAATCAATCACACTCTGTCCCTACCCCCACCCCACCATTTCCCCCATCCAAGCCCTGGCACTCAGAGCAGCCTTGTGCAAATCTCAGCTCCCTCCAGCCCAGGCTGCACCTGCAGCTTTCAGCTCCTTGGCTCCAACTCCCACCTGCTTTCCTTGGAGAAGGAGCTGCCTGAGACACAGAGGGATGTTCATTTCTTGTCAGCCAACATAGCCAAGGGAAGGCACAGCTCCATCAAATGCAAAAGTCATTCTGCTCCCTGGCTCTGCCCTGCCCCTGATCCCCACAGCCTGTCCTGTTTCCTTCATCCCTTCATTGCCAGGGACTTTCTGGGGCAAGGGAGCTCTGCTCTGGCTATGGAGGGCTTCCAGCTGCCTCCAATGGAGTGGGAACCTCAACTCATCAGGTTTGTGTCCTTTGGGGGTCAGGAACCGTTGAGACTCAATGGCGTCGAAAGTTTCTCTCCATGGCCAACAGACCACAGTTGAACAGGACACAATTTAATAACAATCTCGCTCTTCCCTGAGCTATGTACAACATCCCAGCAGTGTCCAATGAGTCCACCAACCACAAATGATTTCCATACAAGAATTAATTTCAGATAAACCTGGTTCTCTGATAGATATAAACACAATTAAGTTCTTGTATCAGGATGCTCGTCCTGGAGTGGGAGAAAAACAGCTCAAACATTTCCTGATTTTTAAAGCTGTCAGTGGTGGATGGAGAAGGGAGGTCAGGCTGCTCTTGGTGTTGAGGAAATGCTGAAACCAGCCTGACTCATTTCATCTCCTCCTGTCCTGGCTCATCTCCCCTCTTTCCCCTTCCACCCACTGGCTTTTGTCTCCCACCAGGCCCCCGGTGAAGAGCCTGGCTCTGTGTTCTCCATCCCCTCCTGGCTGGCACTGCCAGGCTGGGATGAGGAGCCCCTCAGCCCTCCCTGCTGTGGGCTGGACAAGCCCAGCTCCCTCAGCCTCTGCTCACAGCCCAAGGGCTCCAGCCCTACCTTGGAGGCCCTTCCCAGACCCTGCTCCAGCTGCCAGACATCTTTCCTGCCCTGGGCAACCCAAACCAGTCCACAGTGACCTGGATAATCCCCGTCCTTGATGTCCTGCTCACACAGCCCTGCCCCCTTGTCCCCATGTCAGGCTCTGGGTGGATCCTGTGGAACATCCTTTGGTGGAAGCTGTGGCTCCAGGTGGGCCGGGGGGATCCCGGGGGACAGGGACCCTGCTGGGCATGAACAGCATTGGACTTGTTGGGAGAAACTGTGAGGGGGAGCTGGGGCAGAGTGACCAACCCAGTGACCTGACACAGCCCTGCTGGGATGTCACACAGCCCCTCTGGGATGTCACAGCCCATTCTCTAATGTCATACAGCTGGTCTCTGATGTCCCAGCCTGCTCTTTGATGTCAGATCTGTACCCTGTGACGTCACAGAGACAGTCTATTATGTCATAACTGCTCAATGACCTCACATAACCCACTCTGTGATGTCAAAGCCCACTTTTTGACCTCATGTTACCAGATGATCAATTGTCTACACCAGCTGAGCTGAAACCCGGAGCTTGCTTGTTCTCCAAAACCCCAGGCCCATGGAAACCACACAATGCCCATTGTGTGAGAAGGGGAACTGAAAGTTCATCAGCCTCAGTGTCCTGCCAGCTCAGCCAGGCCCACTGGAACATTGGGGTCCACGACCACCAGGGACCACCAGAGAGACCCCCAGGAAAGAAGAACACATGATAAAGGGTAGGGGAAATCTGTTAATGATTTTGGGGAAATGATTATCATATGTGTGTTTAGTCCAGGGCAATCAGTGAATATGGGTGAAAAATACAGAAAATAAAAAGAAACTTTCCTGTACTCAACCTCTACAGCTTTGGGAGGAGCTTTCCCCCATGCATCAGCTGAATAAGGAATGCTGATGCTTAATGCTACACTGGGGTTAAGGAGTTTTCTGTTTCACCTAATTTCTGGTAACACTCCCACAGCCAAGGAAAGCTCTGTCTGCTGCTGTTCACAAACAGAGAAGGGCTGGGGGCAGATGTGGGGTTCAGAAGCTTCCTGGGGCACAGTGACCATGGAATAATCAAGTTTTCAATGTTCTGTGAAGGAAGGAGAGGCAGCAACAAAACATCTACACTGGAATTAGGAAGGGCAGACTTTGGCCTGTTAAGGATGCAGATCTGGGGAGTATCGAATCAGGGCCTGATTTTTTGAAGGTAAACAGCCCTTAAAAACAAAGGGGTCCAGTAAGGATGGACACATTTCAAGAAAGTAACCTTTATGGGGAAGTAACAGCCTGTCCCAGTGTGAAAAAATATGGGCAAGTGAGGAAAATGACTGGCCTGGCTGCCCATGGAGCTTTTGTTGGAACTCAGGATAAAAAGGAGGCTGCATCACCTTTAAACAGAAGGTCAGGAAACTTAAGAAGTGTTTAAGGATGTTTTTAGCTCATGCAGAAAAAAAATTTGAGAGGTAAAAGTTAAATTAGAGCTTAACATGGCCACTTCTGTGAAAAAAATAGAAATTTTTTCTATGAATAAAATAATAGGAAAACACGGAATAAGGAGAGCCTTTACTCTTTATTGGATTCAGTGGAGAATATAGTAACTAAAGATAAGGAAATGATTGAAATGCTTTACATCTTTGTTTCAATTTTCAATATTAGCACAGGCTGTCCTCAGGACAAGCGTTCTCCTGGGCTGGCAGATGGGCACAGGGAGCAGAACAGCCCCAGGAATCCAGGAGGAACCAGCTGCTGACCTGCTGAGCCACTCAGATGCTCACAGGTGTATGGGATCAGATGGGATCCATCCTAGGAGGATGAAGGAGCTGGTGGATGAGCTCCCCAAGCTGCTCTCCATCATTTACCATCAGTCCTGGGTCAGCAGGGAGGGCCCAGAGCACTGGAGGTGCCAGTGTGAGCCCATCCCCAAGAAGGGCTGGCAGGAGGATCTGGGGAACTCCAGGCCTGTCAGCCTGACCTGGGTGCCCGGCAAGGTTATGGAACAGATCACCTTGAGTGCCACCACAGGGCACCCACAGGATGGCCCAGGGGTCAGAGCCAGCCAGCGTGGATTTAGGGGTGGCAGGTCCTGCCTGACCAACCTGGTCTCCTTTTATGACCAGGTGACCCACCTGTGGATGCGGGAAAGGCTGTGGATGTTGTGTGCCTGGATTCCAGCAAAGCCTTTGACACTGTCTCTGACAGCATTCCCTGGAAAAGCTGCAGCCCACGGCTTGGGCAGGTTCCCTCCTGGCTGGGAGATTGAAGAGCTGGCTGGAGGCTGGGCCCAGAGAGTGGTGGGGATGGTGCTGCACCCAGCTGGTGTCCAGGCACTGGTGCTGTCCCCAGGGATCTGTGCTGGGCCCAGTCCTGTTTAATATCTTCACTGATGGTCTGGGTGAGGGGATCGAGTCCCCCATTCCCAAATTGCAGATGGCACCAAGCTGGGTGTGAGTGTGGATCTGCTGGAGGGCAGCACAAGAAGACACAGCCTTAAGCTGCACCAGGGGAGGCTCAGGCTGGACAATAGGAAGAAGTTCTTGACAGAAAGGGTGAGTGGGAACTGGAATGGGCTGGCCAGGGGGGAGGTGGCAGAGTCACTGTCCCTCTCCAGTGGCACTTGGTGGCATGGTCTGGGTGACAAGGCAGTATTAGGGCATTGGTTGGACTTGATGATCCCAAAGGTCTTTTCCAGCCTATTTGATTCTGTCGTTCTGTGATGATTGGGACACTCTGGGGCCATTGTGACACTGCAGGGCCTTGTAGAACTCAGGGAACCATGGTGACACCGTGCAGCCCCACAGAACCAGGGGTCCATTGTGGTGCTGTGGGGCCAAATGGAACCAGGGAGTGCCCTGTGACACTCTGGGTCCTGGTGGAACCACAGAGGCCATTGTGACACTGCAGGGCCTCGTGTAACCAAGGGGTTTCACCATTTTGGCACTGCAAAACCAAGGAGACCATTGGGAGACTCCAGTGCCCAGTGGAACCATGGGGTCGTTCTGACACTTCGGGGCCTCATGGAACCAAGGGGACATTGTGACACTGCAGGATCCTGTGTAACCAAGGGACCACTGTGACACAATGGGGCCTCAAGGGATCTAGAAGATCTTAGTGACACTGTGTGGCCTTGTGGAAACAAGGAGTCCATTGTGACACTGAGGGGACTTGTGGAACCACAGAAACCATGGTGACACTGTGGGACCTCATGTAACCATGGGGCCATTGTGACACCCTGGGGCCCCATGGAACCAAAGGGCCACTGTGAAACTGTAGCACCAGTGAGATCATTGTGACACGGTGAAGCCCCATGGAACCAAGGAGTCCACTGTCACATTTTGGGGCCCCATGGAGCCAAGGAGACCAGTGTGACAGTGCAGAACCTGGTGTAACCAAGAGGCCATTGTGACACTGAGGGGCCCCATGGAACCAAGGACATCTTTGCAAATGACACCAAGCTGAGTGTGAGTGTTGATCTGTGGGAAAATAGGAGGGCTCTGCATAGGGACCAGGACAGGCTGAATCCAGGGCCCAAATCCAACAAGGTGCAGTGTCGCCCTGGTTTTTTAAGATTCTCAAGGCCTTCTGATGTTGACATTCTTCTAAGGAACTTTATCATGCACTTTCTTGTAAATAACTTGTTGTTCACATTCCTTTGATGGGGAGGAGAGAATTGATGGACTGTTGTGGTAGCCAGTGTCATTGGAGAGGTGTCACTGTCACCCTCCAATCCTCTGTCACCTTTGTAAAACTATATATATAGGAGTCAGAAAATAAAACTTCCCTTTTTTCCTTCACCTTGAGAGAGGTGTGTGCTCGTGTTCCTCTGTGTCTGATAGCGACATCTGGTGACCGCCGAAGTGTGTTGCAGCCTAGGCTAAGAAGCGGACAGTGAGCAAGTTTGGTGAGGTGTTCACCCACCCCCCCCCGCCCTCTCTGTGGTGCTTTGTCTACTATTCTTGGGTCAATGGCAACCTCTCTGGGTGTCGGGGACGATTCCCTCATTTTGGAACTCTGGAAAGCGGTTCTGGAGTGGAGACAGGTTTCTGTTTCCTGGGATGATTTTGAAAGATTGATTCTTTGGGCCCGAGAGCGGGGTTTCTTTTCGGTCCCTGGGAAGGTGTTCTCGAGGGAGGAATGGTCTCTCGTAGGGGCCTGTCTCATGGAAGCTCTCTTTGATGATTGCACTCAGGATGTCGGGTCTCTGTTGATTCAATGGAAAAGATGTGAGGAGCTCTGGCGGGATTCTAGCTCTTGCTCTCCTCGGAGTTCCCAGAGAAGCCCTTCTGTCTTGGACGTGGAAGAGGGGGAAGGTGAACTTCTCTGTGATATAGAATCCCCCTCCACGCTACAGGACGGTGTGTCCTGTGCGGGGGATGGGTTGGCCTCTCTTTATGCCTTCCCAGCGTTGGAGGGTCAGCTTCCGCCTCGAATTGAGTCCGATTCTGTGACGACCTTGTGTCCACACTGCGGTGTATCCACCACATTCCCCCCGAGCGCGGAGGGGGTGCGCTCTCACTCCCCCGGGTCGGGCTCCTCTGTGGGGGAGGCGGCTTCGTCTGTCTCTGGGCCTGCGCAGCCTGCGAGGCAAGCGCAGTTGGTGGAGGACGCTGGGGGCAGGGCATCACCGGTCTCTGGGGCTGTGCAGCGTGCTGGGCATGCGCAGTCGGTGAAGGCGGCCGGGGGCGGGTCGTCAGTCGCTGCTCCGTCCATCCCCGCTCCAGTCGGCGGGCAGCCCACCCCTCTCCGCTCGGTGGGGGCGGTGCCCACTGTGGAGTCCAGCGGCTTGGGGCGGGCTCTCATAGGGGGCTTGCCCGGTTCCCTGGTGCCGCCCCGCAGTGATGCGGCTCCACGGGCCGCGCCTCTCTCGGCATCCCGCCCACCCCCCGCGTCGGGGGCTGGGGCCCCCCGCGCAGGTCCCGTCCCGGCACGTGCCAGATTTGCGGGCCGTGCCGGCACCTGCGTCCACCGAGGCATCCCCTGCCGGAGCTGCGGCACGGCAAGGCGCTGGGGTATTTACCTTTAGCGCAACTGCTGACACGGCCAGTGGGAGGCCGGTGGCTGCTCGGGGCCATGGCGCCTCTTCATCAAATCTTTGGATGCTTCCTGCGTGCCAGGTGACTGTGCGGCCGAAGTACCCCGAGCGTTTCTGGCGAGAGGCAAAAACCAAGACTGACGAGATGAATGAGCCTGCCTCTTCGCGGCATCTGCAGGGTCGTGGAGTGAGCTTCTCTGGCTCTGCCGGTGCTGCAGGGGGCGCAGGGGCGAGTGGTGTTGTCCTGGGTCCCAGTCAATCATCCCTCGTCCCCATGGGGCCCAAGGGCCGGGACACAGCAGGTGCGGTGGCTTTGCCAAGGGGTCCCCAGGCTTTCCCTGTGATCAGGGGCATTGCTCATAACACCCATGAACCCCTTTCATATAAGCTGGAGAAGGAACTCCGCGAAGCAGTTGCCCAGCGTGGTTTGGGGTCTGCTGAGGTTATGCAGATTCTCCGGAGGATTAATACGGAGGTGTTAACGCCTCATGATCTCCGTCGTGTGGCACACTCTCTTTTTGACCCTGTGCAATGTGGTGTTTTTGAGACCAAGTGGGCTCGTTTGGCAGCCGAAGCAGTGGTGAAAAATGCTGCACTGGAGCAGCAGGACCCCAGGCATGGGGTTGTTGCTGACATGCTAATGGGGACAGGGCATTATGAGAATGTTCAGGGGCAGGTTGGATTTGATCCCCTTGTGCTTGACCAGTGCCACACACTGGGCATGGCAGCAATTGTCCAGACCCTGGAGATGGCTGCTCCGAAACAGCCATTTTCGACCATTGTCTAGGGGGATGATGAGCCTTTCATGGAATTTGCGGCAAGGCTGATTGCGTCTGTGGAAAGGCAGGTGCCTGATCCTCTGGCTAGGAGCGTTACAATTGCAAACCTTGTCAGGTGTAATTGCAATGCTGCTTGTAGGAAGGTCATAGTGGCTCTGCCTGGTGTCCCTACTATCTCCGAGATGGCGGAGGCCTGTGCAGACATCGTTCCCCCGGGTCGGAAGTTGGCCGCTGTGGCTGCCACTGTGCAGCCGGTTTGGGCGGTGCCGCAGGGCAAGCGGCCACAGCAGGGGACTGTGCAGGCTGGCAAGAAGCGAGGGAAGAAAGCGCAGAAGGTCGAATTCCCCATGTTCTTGTGCGGTCGGTGTGGTAGGCCAAATCACATGTCCAGTGTTTGCAAGGCGACTGTTCACGTTAACGGCCAGGCCCTGCTGGGCTCGGGAAACGTCAGGCGGAGCGCGCAGGAGGGACGCGCCCAGACACAAGCTTCTCTCCAGACCCCGGAGCCGATGGAGGTCTCCTTTGCCGGCTTGCAGCCAGCACCCACGGATCCGCAGGTGTGGATGTCTGCACCGCAGCAACAGTTGTCTTAGATTCTTCTGAGATATATAAGGTTCCCCTGGATGCCTTTGGCCCTTTGGGTGGGGGCATGAGTGCTCTCCTTATGGGGAGGTCCAGTGCCACCCTTCAGGGCATCATTGTTCACCTGGGGCTTATTGATGCAGACTTCACAGGCCAGATTTGTGCCATGGTCTCCACACCCCCCCCCCCCCGTCACTATCCCGAAAGGGACGCGGCTTGCTCAACTTGTGCCTTTTAAGTCCTCTGTTCGCAGGACAGCTGACCAGTCGCGTGGAGCAGGCAGCTTTGGATCCACTGGGCCGCCTCAAGTTCACTGGACTGCCGTCCTGACCAAGGACCGTCCTGAGATGCTGTGTACCCTGTCTGTTCCTGGTGTGGCGCTGTCGGAAATCCACCTCTGCGGGCTTCTCGACAGCGGTGCTGATGTCACGGTTCTCTCCCTAGCCGCCTGGCCCCCGGAGTGGCCCTTGGATCTGGTGGGGACGTCTGTCGCAGGCCTGGGAGGGACGGCGCAATGCTATGTGAGCCAGCGGCCTGTGCTGGTCACGAACCCAGAGGGACAGACAGCCTGGGTTAGGCCTCATGTTACTTCTACTCCTGTCAACCTTTGGGGGAGGGATGTTCTATCTGTCTGGGGGGTGCGCATCGGGACGGATTTTTGATGGGGGCCACTGCAGTGAAGGGCGAAAAGTGTCCAATGCCTCCTATACGGTGGCTGGTGGACAAACCTGTGTGGGAAAAGCAGTGGCCCCTTCCTAAAGATAAATTGGACGCCCTTCGAAATCTGGTGCAGGAGCAGCTGGACCAGGGCCATTGGAACCTTCTTCCAGTCCCTGGAACACTCCTGTCTTCTGTATAAAAAAGAAATCTGGGAAATGGAGGTTGTTGCAGGACCTCCGAAAGATTAATGCCGTGATGGAAAGCATGGGAACATTGCAGGTGGGCATGCCATCACCTACCATGCTTCCTGCGGACTGGCCGGTCCTCATTGTGGATCTGAAGGATTGTTTCTTTACAATTCCTTTGCATCCCAATGACAGACCGAAGTTTGCCCTTCTCGGTGCCAGCAATTAATGAGGCTGAGCCTGCACAGAGATATCAATGGAGGACTTTGCCTCAGGGAATGCGCAATTCTCCTGCCACATGCCAGTGGTATGTGGCCCGTGCCTTGTCTGGAGTTCGCAAGCAGTTTCCTGATGCACGTCTGTATCATTATATGGACGACATTTTGGTGGCAGCATCCACCCAGGATGAGCTGCTGAGGATTCAGCCTCGGTTGCTCGATGTTTTGCATGCTCATGGACTGCAGGTAGCTCCAGAAAAGGTGCAACAACAACCACTTGGAAGTACTTGGGGGTAAAAATTCTGGAACGGACGATCCGTCACCAAGAGGTGCAATTTGTGCATTCTGTGAAGACGCTGAATGATGTTCAAAATTGGGAGGTGTCATCACTTGGTTACGTCCATATTTGGGACTAACCGATGCGCAGCTGTCTCCTCTGTATGATTTGTTGAAAGGAGACTCTGATTTAAAGTCACCTCGCACACTGACCCCTGAGGCACATGAGGCGCTGGAGGTGGTTCAGCGAGCTGTTTCGGCTTGCCAAGTTTATCGCATTGATCCCTCCGTTGATGTCACTGTGTTCGTCACCACTCCAAGTTCATATCCCACAGGCATCATTGGCCAATGGAATGACAAATGGTCTGATTCCTTGTACGTCTGGAATGGGTCTTCCTGCCCCATCAGCCGCAGAAGACGGCAACTGCATTGTTTGAGCTGATTGCTCGCTTGATAATCAAATGCCAGCAACGGTGTTGCAATTGATGGGTGCGGATCCCGCAAAGATCATACTAACCCCGGTGCAATGGGAGGATTTTGACTGAGAGCTTTGCAAACAGTGTGTCCCTGCAGAGTGCTTCTGGAAAATTTTTCAGGGCAGATCACTTATCATCTGCCCAGCCATAGGCTACTGCATATGGCAAAGTCTACACAAATTTCTTTGCGGCCCAAAAATAGTCAGGAACCTGTGCAAGGACCCACCGTCTTCACTGACGGTTCAGGGGAAAACAGGAAAGGCCATTGTTACCTGGCGGGATGGATCTGAGTGGCAGGTTCTGGAAGGCCATCAGGATGGGTCAGCCCAATTGGTTGAATTGAGGGCTGCTGTCATGGAATTGAGAAATTTTCCCAGGAACCTTTCAACTTGGTCACGGATTCCGCCTATGTGGCTGATATCGCACAGCGGTTGGGTCATTCGGTTTTGAAGGAGGTCAGTAATCTGCCTTGTTCCATTTTACTGAAGACCTTGTGGTGTGCCATTCAGGCCCGGGTTCATCCTTTATGTTCTGCATGTGAGGAGTCACACCGATTTGCCAGGCTTTATCATGGAAGGTAACGCGAGGGCTGACAAGTTGGCTAACCCAGTGTGGGTGGCGCCTCAGCCTGATACACTTGCACAGGCCAAGGCATCGCATGGGTTTTTCCACCAAAACGCACATACCCTGCAGAAGCAGTTTCAGCTGACCACTGAGGCTCGTGACATTGTTGAGTCATGTGATGACTGCCATGCACTTGCTCCGCCTTTGCCAGCAGGGGTAAACCCCAGGGGCCTTAGGGCCTTGGAGCTTTGGCAGACCGATGTCACCCTGATTGCCGAGTTTGGCGGTTAAGTATGTGCATGTCACGGTGGACACGTTCTCCTCTGCGATGGGGCTTCGGCTCACACTGGGGAGAAGGCCCGTGATGTCCTCGCCCACTGGAGGCAGGCCTTTGCATTCTGGGCACACCTTCTGCTGTGAAAACCGACAATGGTCCTGCTTACACATCGCA
>WSPJ01000131.1:22658-49691 GCA_009764595.1 Geothlypis trichas
GCTCCTTTCTATTTTCACCATCCTTGCCCTGAAGTTGGGGAACCAGAAACGTTTGTCACAGCCACCTTCATTGTGATATTTGGCACCCGAACAGGGACCCTGACATTCAGTCATGTCAGCTGGGGTTAGCTGATGGATAGGCCAGCACTCCCCGAGAATATGTATTGTGCTGGGCAGGCAGATTCATCATTGCTTCGAGGGACCTCGGCCAGGATCCACAGGGACAACGACAGTTTCACCTGCGTAGGATTGCAGGTGGGTTTGGGGAAATGCAAGACATTTATTGCCCATTTTGCCACTGTGTGTTTACAATACGCACCCACGTCCCATTATTGATTTGGGGTGTTCCAGTGGCTTTTCCACCTAAGGCGGAGAAAGAGAAAAACGGGCAGCCGGATGTCCAAAGTAGAAAGGTGTGTATATGGATGCTTTAAGTTAATTCTCACTGATCATGACCAAATATCTTCAAAGAACAAATTCAAATCATGAAGTGGATCATTAAAAATTTTTCAGATGCCCCTGAGCCTGACTGTCCTCCCTCCATCTTGGCTCCACCACATCCTGCTACCACAATCTTCTCTTCTGCTCTGAACGAACCTCCAGACTCCAACCCCCAGAACTGCGGGTCATGCCCCGACTTTCAATCATTCCACCTCCACCCTGGGCCATGCCTCCAGAACTCCACCCTGGAAGTCTGCCATCCTAGATCAAGGCCCTTCCTCCCCAACACCTGACAAAATGGCAGTGCCCTTTGCCTCACCCTCCAGCAACAATATAACCCCCATGATCAAAGGTACTAAGCCCAACTGTCACACTATTTCTAATCCAAATGTTTCTGCTCCAAGTTATTCTTCCTCCCCAGAAGACAGTTTGGACTCCTCAGAGCCACCTCACCCCTCAACCCTGGAAGATCCTGGGGAAAGGAAAAAGAATGGCAAATAGTCTCGAAATTCCTCATTGCCCTGGTATGTTATGAAAGAAGGGGGCAGAAGTCCAGGTATCAGCCACTGGTTTACAGGGAAATCAAGAAGCTGTGTAGGGCAGATAAAGACCATGGAAAGGATTCACCTTGTTTTAATGGCCTAACCAGGGCCATGTTTAAAGCACGTCTTAACCCCCTGCAATTTAAAATATAATATTACCATGTTGTTATCACCTACAGAATACACCCTGTGGGAAGGGGAATGAAGTGTTTGCTAAATCAATTAATAGCAGACTATGCTAATAAAGAGGCAAGGGCAGAATTGACAATCAACCGTCTAGCTGGAGAAGGACAACACAGCCTGCCAGATGATCAAGAAGCAGGTATCCCCAGAGAAGTATTGGATGATATCAAAGAGATGGCTTTGAAAGCTTTAATCCAGGTATCAGATGGTAGCATCCCCAATTTGGACTCCCTTGGGTGGCTGCAGCTAAAGCTTTAGGACAGTGAGACCATCTTGGGTGTCTGTTAAGGAAGCAAACCAATGCTGCCTCCCTCCCATTGAGTGGCCTGCTCTCAGACACAGAGACCATCAGACATGCCACCTTGCAGAACAGTGATAGAGTTTTTACTCTGGGCACATGGGCATGGCTGTGTAGACTCTGAGGGATGTGTTGCATGAACCTCCCCAGCCACAGTGAATCAATCCACAAGAGCACTCAGGTACTGAAAGAAAGGGTTCAAGAAGCTTCAAGTGGAAAAAAAAAAAACTGGTTCAATAAACTCTTCCAATCCAAGGGACTAAAGTGTTGGATGATGACTAAGTAAAAATAGGAATATTAATTTTCTTCGTGGCTGTTGTTGTATTGTTAATTGTCCCATGTTGGTTTTGATGCTTTTAGAAAGTCTTAGAAAATTCTTTCAGTTCCATCTTTGCGGTAAAACAGAAAAGGGGGAAGATACCCAACACAGAGTGCACATGGGCTCCTTGGAGGAGAGAATTGGAAGCCAGGATGGCACAAAAACCTCTCAGAGACTCAGTGTGGGAAGGAAAATCCTTAAAAATACCTAAAAGTATTCTTAAATCCATAAAGTACCTTAAAAACCTTGAGTATCTCAAGGCATTAATGAGCCCCACTGAGTGTCAGTACAAAGCTCTCCAGGGACTCATTAAAGCAGATAATTGGGGCCATGATTGCACAAACCTCTCACAGAGTCTTTGTGAAAATGGAAACACCAAGTACCTTAAAAACTCTGAAGTACCCTGAAGTATTAATGAGCCTCACTGAGTGTTGTTGCTGACAAAACCTCTCCAGGGACTAATTACAGCAGATAATTGGAGGCCATGATTGCACAAACCTCTCAGAGACTCCAAGGCAAAAGCCAAAGCCAAAGTCCTTTGAAAAACCTGCAGTCCCTGCAGGGAGCATTCAGGAGCCCCCAGGGCCATTGCTGAGCAAGGCTCCCCAGGGACTCCTTGCAGCAGATCCTTGAGGCCACTGGGATGTGGGCTAGGGGGGGATGCTGAGGGCAGGACAAGGGGCTGACAGTGCCCAGCCTGGCTGGGGCTGTGCCAGGAGGCCCCAGGGCCTCAGGCACAAGGTGTCTCCTCCCAGCCCTTGGTGGCACAGACCCTGCTGTGGCCCAGGGCACCAAGACTTGGCTTCTCTTTGTCCCCACCTGTCATCACTGCCTGCAGTTCTCTGCTCTGCCTGGGGCCTGGGGACACTTTCTCAGTCGTGTCCCTCAGTGGGACCCATTAAAGTCGCAAGAAACTTTGGAGTTGGATTCTGCCTTGGAGCTTCTGGAGAGGTTTCTTCAGCTCCCTCTCAGGGACTGATGTTCAGGGCCTGAGCACAAAGCCCCAGAGGCTCATTCAAGTCCTTGTGCTGTGTCTGTGCTGCTGAGCTGGGCTGGGCTCCTGGCACAGAGGCAGCTCCTGGTAACCAAGCAAGAGCTTCAAAAGCACATTTCTCTTGATGAGCAGCTCTTCTGCCAGCCCAGCAGGGCTGGAGCACTGCCTGCAGCCAGCCCTGGACACAGCACAGAGGCACAGAGAGCTTCAATCAGTCAGGGCTGGGAAGGTGCTGAGAAGTGCCTGGGGCACAATCACTGCCAGCCCTTGGCACAGGAACCTCTGGCTGCAGGACAATGCAGCTGCAGCTCCTGGAGCCATCTCCTGAAGCTGGAACATGCCAATGCCTGCAGAGCCTGTGAGTACATTCTCTGATTGTCTCTTGTGCAGAGCAGCCAGGGGTGCCCAGGGCTGTCGTGCAGAGCAGGGTCCTGCAGCCCAGGGCGCTGTGCTGGGGCAGGGACTCTGCTGCCTGCCAGGGACAGCTCTCAGCCAGCCCTGGCAGCTGCTCCCAGCACTGGGGGACAAGCTCTGGGTTGGAGGAGAGAGCTGGTCAGGCTTGGAAGTGTTCTCCTTGTGTGGGGAGGATGCTGCATTGTTCAGGACTGCTCCCAGCATGATATTTAAGTGCAGAATATTACCAAGTAGATTATACAGGTTGCACAGTGAGGCAGAGGCTGGATGAAAGGGGAAATCCTGCTTGTGTAGTTTACTGCTCTGACTTACTGGAGGGAAAAGCAACATAGATATAATCCTCCCAGTAAGGGGGAAAAATAAAAGGGAAAAATTCTATCATATCGGGAATAAAGAAAACAGTGACAGGAATCATCTCAGGTCCCTTACAGGCAGCATACGTGTCAATTTCAGCCTCTTTCAGGGTTGCACCTGACATTCCCATCCGGAGCCTGCAGAGCCAGAAGCTGCCCCTGGGCAGTGCCTGAGCTGGGAGGGGTTCTGCAGGGCAGAGCTGAGCCCCCAGGGCTGGGCTGGGCTCTGGCTAGCACCTGGCAGGGCCCAGCCCTGGGCACAGGGAAGCAGCTGCTGGCAGGGACAGCTCCAGGCAGCAGAGCCCTGGGCAGGCAGTGGGTGGAAAGTGCCCCAAGTCTGTGCTGGGAAATTTCAAGTCCTGTCCAAACCCAAATATTCCATCATTACTTTTGTTGCAGATCCCCATGCCAAAGCACTGGAAATGTCCAACAGCAGCTCCATCAGGCACTTCCTCCTGCTGGCATTGGCAGACACGCGGCAGCTGCAGCTCCTGCACTTCTGCCTCTTGCTGGGCATCTCTCTGGCTGCCCTCCTGGGCAATGGCCTCATCATCAGCGCCGTAGCCTGTGGCCACCACCTGCACACGCCCATGTTCTTCTTCCTGCTCAACCTGGCCCTCAGCGACCTGGGCTCCATCTGCACCACTGTCCCCAAAGCCATGCACAATTCCCTCTGGGACACCAGGGACATCTCCTACACTGGATGTGCTGCGCAGCTCTTTCTTTTGTATTTCTTTATCTCAGCAGAGTATTTCCTCCTGACCATCATGTGCTATGACCGCTACGTGTCCATCTGCAAACCCCTGCACTACGGGACCCTCCTGGGCAGCAGAGCTTGTGCCCACATGGCAGCAGCTGCCTGGGCCAGTGCCTTTCTCAATGCTCTCATGCACACAGCCAATACATTTTCCCTGCCCCTGTGCCATGGCAATGCCCTAGGCCAGTTCTTCTGTGAGGTTGCCCCTATCCTCAAGCTCTCCTGCTCCAAATCCTATCTCAGGGAACTCGAGCTTCTTGTTGTTAGTGTGTGTTTAACACTCTGCTGTTTTGTGTTCATTGTTTTCTCCTATGTGCAGATCTTCAGGGCTGTGCTGAGGATCCCCTCTGAGCAGGGGCGGCACAAAGCCTTTTCCACCTGCCTCCCTCACCTGGCTGTTGTCTCCTTGTTTATCAGCACTGCAGCGTTTGCTCACCTGAAATCCCCCTCCATGTCCTCCCCATCCCTGGATCTAGCCCTGTCATTTCTGTACTCAGTGGTGCCTCCAGCCCTGAACCCCCTAATCTACAGCCTGAGGAACCAGGAGCTCAAGGCTGCAGTGTGGAGATTGATGACTGGATGCTTTCAGAAACATTAAACTGCTGGCCAATTTCTGCAAACCACTTGCAATAAAACTCATGTTTGATACTTCTGTCTGGTTTCACTGTGGAGGTTCTTTTTATGTGATTTACTTTTATAATGTAGGCCACAAATAAATGTCATTTTTTGTGCCATCGGTCATTTAGTTTCTCTCCACCTTCCCTGTCGCCACAGACTGTGCAAATGAGAGGCTGCACTCTTGGTGGCTTTAAAGGAACTAAAGGACCTTCCAGCAAAGTTTTCTGCAGAGATGCCCTTTTGTTGCCTTCTCTGGAGCTGCAGCAGCAATGTCTGTGTGCAGAGCTAGGGCAGATCAGTGCTGGCCCAGCAGCTGTGCCCAGCAGCAGCAGCAGCACTTGGTGTTGCCAGTGCTGCTGCCGTGGCCCTGCCCCGCTGCCCTGGTGGCCCTGGTGTTGCTGCAGGGCCTGAGTGCTCTCGGGGCCGGGCACAGCCCTGGGGGTGGCAGTGCCGGGGCTGCAGCAGGGACATATAATATAAATCACCATTGATATTTCTTTTGGGTTTGGTTGTGGGTTTGTTCTTTTTTCCCCTGTGTTTCAGTTTTTTAATATTGTCCACAAAGTAAAGTCATTGGTTTTGCCATTTCTCTTTATGTTTCTCTTCACCTTCCCAGTGGCCATAGACCATGTTGGTGAGGGGCTTACCTCTTGTTGCCTTTAAGGGACCTAAAAGATCTTCCAGCAAAGTGTTTTTCCAGAGATCCCCTTGTGTTCCCTTCTCTGGTGCTGCAGCAGCAATGTCTGTTGTGCATATCTGGGACAGATCAGTGATAGCACAGCAGCCCTGCTCCTGCTGGCCACACCATTCCTGATCCAGGCCAGGAGCCATTGGCCTTCTTGGCCACCTGGGCACACTGCTGCCTCATGTCCAGCTTGCTGTCCATCAGTCCCTGCAGGTCCCTTTCTGCCTGGCTGCTCTCCAGCCACTCTGTCCCCAGCCTGTAGCACTGGGGCCAAATTGCAGGGCCTGGTGCTTGGATTTGTTAACCTTCAAATTTTTTGAGGTTGCAAAATATTGCGTGGTTCAGCCCCTGGTCCAGCCTGTTCAGGTCTCTCTGCAGAGCCCTCCTATGCTCCCACAGATCAACACTCACACCCAGCTTGGTGTCATCTGCAAAGATGTCCTTGGTTCCATGGGGCCCCTCAGTGTCACAATGGCCTCTTGGTTACACCAGGTTCTGCACTGTCACACTGGTCTCCTTGGCTCCATGGGGCCCCAAAATGTGACAGTGGACTCCTTGGTTCCATGGGGCTTCACCGTGTCACAATGATCTCACTGGTGCTACAGTTTCACAGTGGCCCTTTGGTTCCATGGGGCCCCAGGGTGTCACAGTGGCTCCATGGTTACATGAGGTCCCACAGTGTCACCATGGTTTCTGTGGTTCCACAAGTCCCCTCAGTGTCACAATGGACTCCTTGTTTCAACAAGGCCACACAGTGTCACTAAGATCTTCTAGATCCCTTGAGGCCCCATTGTGTCACAGTGGTCCCTTGGTTAGACAGGATCCTGCAGTGTCACAATGTCCCCTTGGTTCCATGAGGCCCCGCAGTGTCAGAACGGCCCCTTGGTTCCACTGGGCACTGGAGTCTCCCAATGGTCTCCTTGGTTTTGCAGTGTCAAAATGGTGAAACCCCTTGGTTACAGGAGGCCCTGCAGTGTCACAATGGCCTCTGTGGTTCCACGAGGACCCAGAGTGTCACGGGGCACTCCCTGGTTCCATTTGGCCCCACAGCACCACAATGGACCCCTGGTTCTGTGGGGCTGCACGGTGTCACCATGGTTCCCTGAGTTCCACAAGGCCCTGCAGTGTCACAATGGCCCCAGAGTGTCCCAATCATCACAGAATGACAGAATCAAATAGGCTGGAAAAGACCTTTGGGATCAGCAAGTCCAACCAATGCCCTAATACTGCCTTGTCACCCAGACCATGCCACCAAGTGCCACTGGAGAGGGACAGTGACTCTGCCACCTCCCCCCTGGCCAGCCCATTCCAGTTCCCACTCACCCTTTCTGTCAAGAACTTCTTCCTATTGTCCAGCCTGAGCCTCCCCTGGTGCAGCTTAAGGCTGTGTCTTCTTGTGCTGCCCTCCAGCAGATCCACACTCACACCCAGCTTGGTGCCATCTGCAATTTGTGAATGGGGGACTCGATCCCCTCACCCCGATCATCAGTGAAGATATTAAACAGGACTGGGCCCAGCACAGATCCCTGGGGACAGCACCAGTGCCTGGACACCAGCTGGGTGCAGCACCATCCCCACCACTCTCTGGCCCAGCCTCCAGCCAGCTCTTAAATCTCCCAGCCAGGAGGGAACCTGCCCAAGCCAGGGGCTGCAGCTTTTCCAGGGAATGCTGTCAGAGACAGAGTCAAAGGCTTTGCTGGAGTCCAGGCACACAACATCCACAGCCTTTACCACATCCACAGGTGGGTCACCTGGTCATAAAAGGAGATCAGATTTGTCAGGCAGGACCTGCCACCCCTAAATCCACGCTGGCTGGCTCTGACCCCTGGGCCATCCTGTGGGTGCCCTGTGATGGCACTCAAGGTGATCTGTTCCATAACCTTGCCGGGCACCCAGGTCAGGCTGACAGGCCTGGAGTTCCCCAGATCCTCCTGCCAGCCCTTCTTGGGGATGGGCTCACACTGGCACCTCCAGTGCTCTGGGCCCTCCCTGCTGACCCAGGACTGATGGTAAATGATGGAGAGCAGCTTGGGGAGCTCATCCACCAGCTCCTTCATCCTCCTAGGATGGATCCCATCTGATCCCATACACCTGTGAGCATCTGAGTGGCTCAGCAGGTCAGCAGCTGGTTCCTCCTGGATTCCTGGGGCTGTTCTGCTCCCTGTGACCATCTGCCAGCCCAGGAGAATGCTTGTCCTGAGGACAGCCTGTGCTAATATTGAAAATTGAAACAAAGATGTAAAGCATTTCAACCATTTCCTTATCTTTAGTTACTATATTCTCCACTGAATCCAATAAAGAGCAAAGGCTCTCCTTATTCCGGGTTTTCCTATTATTTTATTCATAGAAAAAATTTCTATTTTTTTCACAGAAGTGGCCATGTTAAGCTCTAATTTAACTTTTACCTCTCAAATTTTCTTTCTGCATGAGCTAAAAACATCCTTAAACACTTCTTAAGTTTCCTGACCTTCTGTTTAAAGGTGATGCAGCCTCCTTTTTATCCTGAATTCCAACAAAAGCTCCATGGGCAGCCAGGCCAGTCATTTTCCTCACTTGCCCATATTTTTTCACACTGGGACAGGCTGTTCCTTCCCCATAAAGGTTACTTTCTTGAAATGTGTCCATCCTTCCTGGACCCCTTTGTTTTTAAGGGCTGTTTACCTTCAAAAATCAGGCCCTGATTCGATACTCCCCAGATCTGCATCCTAAACAGGCCAAAGTCTGCCCTTCCTAATTCCAGTGTAGATGTTTTGTTGCTGCCTCTCCTTCCTTCACAGAACATTGAAAACTTGATTATTCCATGGTCACTGTGCCCCAGGAAGCTTCTGAACCCCACATCTGCCCCCAGCCCTTCTCTGCTTGTGAACAGCAGCAGACAGAGCTTTCCTTGGCTGTGGGAGTGTTACCAGAAATTAGGTGAAACAGAAAACTCCTTAACCCCAGTGTAGCATTGTCACAGCCATTCTTCTTAAGAAATCCTTTCTTAGGATTTCTCTTTGCTGGAGCTCACAGGCTTACCAGCAAATGTAAACAATTATTATCTGCTACTGTGGAATGCAGCAGATTCACCTGTGGTTGGATGGTCAGCAGATGTTTGGATCTGCTGACCATTCACAGCAGGACTGCTATCGCTCTGTGCTGGGACACAGACATTGTAATTCATTCCTTTCTATCTCTCTGTTAGCTTAGCAGCTTCAGAAGAAGCTCCCTGCCTTTCTATCTTTATGTAGTATAGTTATAATGTTATATATATATCCTAATGTAATAAATCTAGCCTTCTGATCATGGAATCAAGAGTCTCCCTCATCCATCCATCTACAAACCCCTGCCTCAACGGCAACAACTGGTGACCTCGACTGAAGAGGACACTGATCACAGAAGTGGATCTAGCCAGGAGCTGGAGAGCTGAAGATCCTGATTTTGGACTGAGTTCACAGCCAAGGCTGACCACAAAGAGAACCTGACAAGCCCTGAGGAAGATGTATGGGAATCCTAGCAGCATCCTTCAGCTGGCCAGGAGGTGCTGGACACTGTGTCAAGGTACTGTTGGTTTTTCCCCTCCTGAAGAGTTGGCCATTCGAAATTCGTGGCTATTGCTCTGGAGATTTCCTCCTTCAGAGGCTGAGGTTTCATTCTCTCCTTCAGAGGAGAAACTTATTGCCCTCTGGCAAAAATGGGGTGAAGAGGATGGAATTCTTGGAGTTCTTCTATTAGAAAGGCATTTTTATGATTTTTTTCGATGGGCAAAGCTTTTTGGTTTTTTTACAAATGTGTTATATGCCCTTGATATTTTTGTGTGGGAGTGCATGGACTCTATTTTTCAATTTGCTTTGGACCGAGGTTTGAAATATCCTCGGATTTATCTAACATTTAAAATTCTTTTTCCGGTTTTGGAACGGAGAGCAGCTGTTTTTCCCTGGGTTGCTAATTGCTACGGTCTAGCTCCGTTTCCTCCGACTTGCGCGGGAGGAGACCCTTTGGAGGGAGATGAACTGCTACTCCTGAGCCCCCCTGAACCCAAGCAGGAGGGCCAAATTCCGGACGAACACCAGAAAGTTCTTTTCTCTGCGTTGTCTGAGCATGCGCAGGAAGGCTCGTCTCTTCCCCCCCCTTCCTTCTCTCCGGGGGATGAAGAGTCGGCGGTGCCGCTCCGGCCAGCCCCGTGGGCCCCGCCCCAGCCAGAGCTGCGGGCGGCACCGGTGCACGGGGCCCCGCAGCCCGCCCCGCGGGTGCCGCCCCGGCCTGCACCTCGAGCACGGCAGCGAACCCCGCCTCCCGGGCCGGAGGGGCCCCGACCCGCGCCGCGGGTGCTTCCCCGTCGGGTCCCTCCCACGGCCGCCCCCCAGCCAGCGCCGAGAAAGCGGCGGGCGGCCCCGCCCGCGGCCGCGTCTGTGTTGCTAGACGACGGAGCTGCAGCTGAGAGGCCGCCCCTGCCCCCCCCCGACGCAGCCGAGCCCGCGCCGTGTCCCGCCGAGCCGTCTCCCGACACTGAGACCAGCGCTGAGCCCGCACAACCCTCGGAGTGCTCCTCTGTCCCGCCGCCGCCGGCGGCAGCTGCGGCAGCGGCTCCTGCACCCAGCGTGTTTTCCTTGCCGAGTTCTTCGGACTGTCCCGGGGCTGCCCCTGCGGGGGTAGCCGGGACAGGGGAACAGGGCTTCGGCCTCTCCTTCGGAGGAGGAGGCGTGGCCCGGCAACTGGGGGCAGGGGCAACCCGGCTGCCTGTTTTCAAAATCAGCATTTTTGCCGGGTTTGGGGGTGGTTTTTCAGGGGTCGCCCTTTGCAGATTCCTGTCTCTGCCGCCCTTCGTAAGCTCCTCCAGCGGCGAGGAAGCTGTGGGTTCCGAAAAGCCTGCCTCTGCTCCCCAGCCCGAAAGGGGTGAGGATGTTGCGTTGCAGAGGCAGAGGGCACAGCCAGGAGCGACCATCGCTCGTTTGCTATGGGGAGCAAACATTCCTACACCTGAGATAACCATTCTTGGGAGAGCTTCTGTTTCCCCATTGCCGGCATGGCTCGATTTTGGGGGAAGAAAGCCTGTGGGCACCCACTTTGCCACTGTACTGGCAGCAGGATGCCAGGCTGTGGGAATGCTGACCTTGCCTCGGGGCCTGGGCCTGGGCTGCCTGAATTGGCTTCTTGGCCCAGGCCCACCTCCCGGCCTCCTGTTGGTTTTGGGGGTGTTGCCCCCCCCTTCTGGTCCTGGGCCACCTTTCTGTGGTCCAGGTGTGGGGTCCCTCATCCTTCCGCATTGGCCAGGGCCCCCCAGGGCTTTTCTGGCCACCGCTGCTGCTGCTTTTTCTGATTTGATTTATTTAAAAAAAAAAAAAAAAAAAAAAAAAAATTAAATTAAATATAAAGGGTTGAAACAGCTGGCAGCAGCTCAAAAGGATTGAAGGGCCAAAAAGCACATTCAGCCCAAGTTAAGGGCTGTAGCAGGACACTCTAGTAGTTGCCTGAATTGTTTGATGTTGTTTGATAACTATTGATAGACTTTTCTACAAGAAGCTTGTTTTCAGGACAAAAAGGACTTCCAGATATGCCAAAGAGGAACATCTTCACTTTGGACTTTTCCTGGAACTCAGCTGCTTGGACTTGAATTGTCTTTGCATTGGTTTTGGCATTTTCTTATATTGTAAATAGTTTTAGTAGTATGATAGAATTGTATATTCTACAGGTGAAGAAATTCCTGTGCATTCAACAGCAGCATTTTTTCTTTTTAACTAAATAAAGAAGGGTGAGATGTCGCAGCCATTCTTCTTAAGAAATCCTTTCTTAGGATTTCTCCTTGCTGGAGCTCACAGGCTTACCAGCAAATGTAAACAATTATTATCTGTTGCTGTGGAATGCAGCAGATTCACCTGTGGTTGGATGGTCAGCAGATGTTTGGATCTGCTGACCATTCACAGCAGGACTGCTATCGCTCTGTGCTGGGACACAGACATTGTTATTAATTCCTTTCTGTCTGCCTCTTAGCTTAGTAGCTTTAGAAGAAGCTCTGCCTTTCTATCTTTATGTAGCTTAGTTATAATGTTATATATATATCATAATATAATAAATATAGCCTTCTGATCATGGAATCAAGAGTCTCCCTCATCCATCCATCTACAAACCCCTGCCACAACGGCAACAGCTGCTCACTCACTCCCCTCTGCAGCTGGACAAAGAGAATTTAATAAAGGGTTCATGGGTTGAGATAAGGACTGGGCGAGATCACTCATCAAATACTGTCCTGGGAAAAACAGGCTTAGCTTAGAGATGTGAAATTCATTTATTACTAAGAAAGAGCAGGAAAAGGGGAAATAAAAGAAGCCCCTCAGCTCCCTCCTTCCAGCTCTCCCTCCTACCCCAGCAGTGCAGGGAGACAGGGAATGGGGGTTATGGTCAGTTCATCACCCATGGCTTCTGCCCCTGCTCAG
Source organism: Geothlypis trichas (assembly GCA_009764595.1). NCBI lineage: Eukaryota > Metazoa > Chordata > Aves > Passeriformes > Parulidae > Geothlypis > Geothlypis trichas. The sequence goes on from WSPJ01000131.1 coordinate 34,676, forward strand.
GGAGAGGAGTGGTTCCCTGCTGCACCGTGGGTCCCTCCCAAGGGAGACAGTTCTGCAGGAGCTTCTCCAGTGTGAGTCCATTTCAGGGGCAGTAGCTCTCTGCAAACTGCTGCAGTGTGAGTCCATCCCAGGGACAACAGTCCTTCCCAAACTGCTGCAGCACGGGTCACTCTTCCAGGGGTGCATTCCTCCAGGGACAGGCTGCTCCAGCCTGGGAGCAGGGCCCCTCTCTCCATGGCTCTCCTACAGGGTGCCTGGGTCTCCAGGGCCTGGAGCACTTCCTGCCCCTCCTTCTGCACTGACCTTGATGTCTGCAGAGTTGTTCTTCTCACATGTTCTCCCTCTGCTCTCCTCTGACTGGAGTTAAAACTGTGCCACAATCTCGGTCGCAGACACCTTTTGTGAAAAATCCTTTCTTAGGATTTTTCCTGCTGGAGCTGCGAAGTTTCAGCAACAAATGTAAACAATTATTATCTGCTGCTGTCGAATGCAACAGGTGGATCCGTGATTGGTCCCCTGTGGATGTTTGGATTTACTGACCTCTCACAGCAGAGCTGCTCTTGCTCTCTGCTGAGAGACAGATCTTTGTTATTCATTCTTTCTATTCTATTCTTAGCTTAGCCAACATTTGAAGAAGCCTTTTCTTTTCTATACCTATTTAGTATAGTCAAAATGTTATATATGTATCAGAAAATAATAAATCAAGCCTTCTGATCATGGAGTCAAGATTCTCGTCTCTTCTCTCATCCTGAAAACCCCTGTGACCACGGTCATAAATCTCTATTTTGATTTCTTTTTCAATCTGTTATCACAGAGGCATTGCCACCATTTGTAACTGGCCCAGCCTTTGCCAGCAGCAGCTCCATCTTTGAAGCCACCAGGAACTGGCTGTGCCAGACACAGTGGAAGCTTCCAGCAGCTTCTCACAGGAGCCATCCCTGTGCCCCCCTGTGAAATACAAAGCTGTGTTTCGTGCCAGGTACATACAGAGAACGTGTATTTGTGATTGTGATATGTGTGGAAACCGACCATGGGACAATTATAAAGACAAATTCTAATAATTACTGAGGAAAGTAAAGCATGGAAGAAGGCCTTTGAACCTATCTTTGGTTCGTAAATAACCTTTACAAGTCTTAAGTTGATTTAGGAGCATTTGAAATAAAGTGTTAAGGATGTTACTTTTTGACAGGAAGTTTCTGCTTGTAGCTAAGCCTTAAAGAGTTTTGCAATAATAACCTTTTGAAGTATAATTTTAGAATATTGCTTGTAGTAAGGATCTTTGAAACTTTAGCTTTAGAATATATAAAAGGAAACATGCTTATCTCACACCTTAACAAAATTGTGAAAAAAACCTTGAGAAAGGAAGATGAACATCAACTCAAGGATTTATAGTTTCGACCAAGGGAAGCTGGACATCACTGTTATGGGATTTATAGTCCTTGCAATCAAAAGGTGGACCCACATCTGGAGAGCTGAACCTCGCCATCTTGGAGACTTCTTCCTTCTTTTGGAAACCAAACCACCACCATCTGGGGATACTTCTTTCTGGGACACATCCTGAGAAAAACTAAATCACGGTAGTGTATAGAATTGTGATGTAAAAATTTGGAATAGAAACTGCTGATGAGTAAAAATTTGGAATAGAAACTGGTGAGAAAGCTGATGAGTACCCCTATAAATACCTGTAAACCTCAACTATGGGTGTGCAGTTGGAGGGAAAACTTCCCCTGCCCTGGCAAAAATCTATGTACAGTTCCACGAACAGGACGGGACACTGTGGTCAGCGTCAGAGAGATTTATTCAGCATCCAGCTCAGCACATTGTTACAACAATGGAGACAAAATGGATGCAACCTCTCACTGAACCAAGCAGAATGCCAAAGAGACTTAGTGTTACAGCACATCATAAAGCCATTTCCATCTGCGTTTTAGCCAATCACATTTAGAGAACAAGAACACTGACAATACTTTCATCCAATAATATAAAGCACACGTGCGGCCTAGTTTCAAACAATAGCTTGTTCATTAGTATCAAAGCACAAAAGTCTATTCCGAACTTTAACCTTCTAAAGATATACATTAAGTAAACTTGTTATTACTTAAGGCAGCATCTAACATAGGCCTATTGTTCTATTCTCACATTCTCTCACGTTTGCATTACTAATATTTCTGCTGCTTTAGCATCTAACTTTCCCAACTTTCCCAGGCCTGCATTTTCCTTTCTCAAAACCCTCTGATTTTTAGGATTCCTACATTCCCCCACTGTAGCCAGCGCTCTATTGCTCATACTTTACCATATAAATTAATAAATTAATTGCTGCTTGAATATTGGCCTAGTCAAGCTTCTTATTTATAACACAGTGCTCAGTGGGTGCTTGAGAGGTCTCTGTACCTCATGCCCTGAGGGATGCTTGGGAGGGGCTTTGGGGGGTGTCCCTGTCCCTGTCACTCCAGGCCATTCCCCAGGGGGTCTCCATCATTCTCACCCCAGGGAGTGCCTGGGGGGTCTCCCTCCCTCTCACCCCTGTCCCAGGGGGTGCTCGGGGCAGTCTCTGTCCCCTCGCCCTGGGGGATACTCGGGGGGTCTCCATCCCTCTGGCCTCAGGCAATGCCTGTGCAGGGCTGGGGACCAGGGGCTCTGTGTCCCTCTCACCGCTGAGGCTGCTCGGGGCTGGGGGGGCTCTCCCACCTTCTCACCCCTGGGGAGGCCGGGGGGGTCTCTGTCCCTCTCAGCCCTGCTGTGACCCCACCCAAACATCATCGGGGTCACAGGGACAGAGACATCCCCAAAGCCCCAGAAGGGCTGAACCTGGGATTTGGTTTGGGGCTGAGGATTTAGGAAGGGGCTGGAATTGGGGCTGGGCTTGGAGTTGGGGCTGAGATTTGCATTAGAGCTGGGATTAGGGTTAAGGCTAGACATGGGATTGGCTTTAGGTTGGGGCTGGGACTGGGTGTGGGGCTAGACAAGTCTGGCACTGGGATGAGATTAAATACAGAACTGTGAGTGTGTCTAAGCATGGAGTGAGATTGAGATCAGGATCAGGGTCAGGTGTGGGACTGAGCTCAGCCAGAGCAGGACAGGGGGGATGTCACTGCAGGATGTCCCTGGCATCGTCCCAGCCCTCCTCAGGCACCTCCAAACATGGGGGGCAGCTTGGTGCTCCAAGATCCAGGTGCTCCCACGCTGCCCCTCAATACCAGGCAAGCATTCCCTGAGGGCAGCCCTGACTGTGACCCTCACATGTGACTGGGATTGGCCCTCACATCCCTGTGGGAGCAGCTGCAGACATGATGAGAGATTTCCCCCCCTCTAATTCCTTTGCAAGAATGAAGCCCAGCTGCCCTTTTCTTCTGATGCCTCCTCCTCTCCTTGGGCAAGGATGTCAAACTCCCTGGGAACAGCAAAATCCCCATTCCCTCTTTCCTTGTAGCTTCAGCCTGGAACCTCCAGTCAGAATGAAAAACTTTCTGACACCCCTGGTGAATGATGCTGGGTGGAGGTTTGTGAGAAAGTGAGGAAATGGTGTTTTCATAGGAAATAAAGTTACAAAATTATTTCTTTCTTTCCCATTCATTTTCAGTGAGTTCCAGTTTGTTTTTCAGAGTCCCACTATCTCAGCTGATTGTGTTTGTGCCCTCCTTTCTCTCCTGCCTCTCTTTCCCTGCTCTGTTTCTCTCTCAGTGTCTTCCTTGTCCCAGGGCAGCTCCCACTAAAGACCCTGCCCTGAATTAATTCCCAATTCAGGAGCTACAACAACCATGGGAGAAAGTATGAAGGCTGGCAGTGAAATGTCACTGTAGGATATTGCTCCACTTGGATTTTGGCTCCTTCTTGAGAGCTTTTCCTTCCAGGACAGGAACATCTTTTCCTGGCTGGGAACTGCAATTCCAGCCCCTGGGAGTGTGAGCCATGGATCCCAGAGGGGCAATCCCGTGGCTTCCAGGAAACAGGGAATGGGGATTTTCCTGCTTCTGGTGAGTTTACAACCTTGCCCAAGGAGAGGAGGAGGCTCCAGAAGAAAAGGGCAGCTGAGCTTCATCCTTGCAAAGGAAAGAGTGGGGGCAAATCTCTCATCATGTCTGTAGCTGCTCCCACAGGGATGTGAGGGCTGATCCCAGTCACATGTGAGGGTCACAGTCATGGCTGCCCTCAGGGAATGCTTGCCTGGTATTGAGGGGCAGCGTGGGAGCACCTGGATCTTGGAGCACCAAGCTGCCCCCCATGTTTGGAGGTGCCTGAGGAGGGCTGGGACAATTCCAGGTACATCCTGCAGTGACATCCCCCCTGTCCTGCTCTGGCTGAGCTCAGTCCCAAACCTGACCCTGATCCTGGTCTCAATCTCACTCCATGTTTAGACACACTCACAGTTCTGTACTTAATCCCATCCTAGTCTCTCTAGCCTTAACTCGAATCCCAGCTCTAATCCAAATCTCAGCCCCAACCCCAACCCAGGCCCCCACTCTGTCCCCTTCCTAAATCCTCAGCCCCAAACCAAATCCCAGGTTCAGCCCTTCTGGGGGTTTGGGGGTGTCTCTGTCCCTCTGAGCCCGATGATGTTTGGGTGGGGTCACAGCAGGGCTGAGAGGGACAGAGACCCCCCCGGCCTCCCCAGGGGTGAGAAGGTGGGAGAGCCCCCCCAGCCCCGAGCAGCCTCAGCGGTGAGAGGGACACAGAGCCCCTGGTCCCCAGCCCTGCACAGGCATTGCCTGAGGCCAGAGGGATGGAGACCCCCCGAGTATCCCCCAGGGTGAGGGGACAGAGACCCCTGAGCACCCCTGGGCTGAGAGGGACAGAGACTGCCCCGAGCACCCCCTGGCACAGGGGTGAGAGGGAGGGAGAGCCCCCCCCAGGCATTCCCTGGGGTGAGAATGATGGAGATCCCCTGGGGAATGGCCTGGGTGACAGGGACAGGGGACACCCTCTGGGGAATGCCCTGGGGTGACAGGGACAAGGACAACCCCATCCAGCCCCTCTCAAGAATCCCCCAGGGTGAGCAGCTGAGAGACCCCTCAAGCATCCACGTGGCACCGGACCAACTAAAGCTGCTTCTTGTCAGAAATCAAACTTAACCTTACATAAAATGCTGAGAATTTGCTCTTCCCACAAGTCACTTGTGATGGAAATGCAAACAAATCTCAAACATGAATAAACTGCCAGTACAAGCAATTTTGTGGCAATTTTAAGTTCCATTGCTCCTGCACAGCTCCAGGTTGGCTGCTGGCACATTCTGATAAAAAAAAGTGGAAATTTGGCCTAATACAGACTATGAAAAGGGAAGGCTCTGTGTAGCTGTCACAAAGGTGACAGCAACAAAGAGAAAAATTATTCTCATATTTGGCAAAGCCGTCCAGTCTGTGAAAGAGAAAAGGGGGAGAGCAAGGGAGTGACAGGGACAGAGACCTCCCCTGGGGCAGGGCAAGTGTGACATTGTCCCCTGTGTGTGTGGCCTTCCCAGGGTGGGGGTTTTACACCTGAGCCAGTTTGGGTAAGGGGGGTGGTGTTCACCCCCTGAGCAGGGATTACCCCACTGTTTCAGGTTGCAATGGAAGATGGAACCAAATGCATGTTTTCAATCCCCATCTTCATCAACTGCTATAAACAGGTGGGGCAGTGTTCTTTATCTCTTGCATGACTCAGCCCTGATAACGCCCTCCAGGGGAGATATCTTCTGTGAATGGGCCATTGAGTGTCACTGCAGGACTGATCAAATTCCATCATCCCATTGTGGGATGCTCGCCCAGGGGGAGGATCCAAGCATTCCTACCTGGATATAAGCTGAGCCTTGCAACACCAGGAGCAGCTTGCCTACTGGATTCCCAGAGGACAAGAGCTCCAGAACCACCACTGGACCTTCAGAGGAAGACCAAGACCCTTCTACAGGATCACTGCTTGGACAGAATCACGTTGATCACTCCAACAGGACTGCAGCCACCATTTAATGGGACTGCTGCCACCAGCCTGACCAACAGGGTGTCAGGTTATATCCTGACTCTGTCAGTTTAAGGCAGTGTTTCTGTATCATTGCCTTGATATAAATTTTCATATTGAATTGCAGTTCTAGCTTAGACCCTCCCCAGTTTTGCCTTTAAACCAGTACAAAGCTCAGTGTACTCATCCCTTGTTTTCCTCCCAAAACTCCATTCCTAAAACTTGGCCAGATGGAGGGAGAGAGCTCAAGGAAGAGGAAAATGCCCTGGGATACCCAGGCAGGCGAGGAGGAAGTCAGTGCCCCTTTCCTCCTCTCTCCTGCTCCATCTCCCAGCCCAACAGAGCCCCCGGCTGCAGGAGAACCCCACTGCCAACCCCGTCCTGCTGGGGATGCACTGGGGGGATCTCCTTCCCCTTCCCTCTGGCATGGAGGCAAATCCCATCCTCTCCTTGTCCTTCCTCCCCCAGACAAGGAGCTGAGGATGGAGGTCAGGGAGGTCAAATCCCCACAGCAGAACTTCATGGAAGAGGCCGTTTTGAGTGGCTCCATGGGACAGGAATCCAATGGGGAGGAAAATCCCCAGAGATCCCCCATGAGGAGGAGGGTGTCCAAACACAGCCCAGGGTGCTCTGAGGAGGACAGACCCACCCTGTGCCAGGGTAGTGGACAGAGCATCAGCCACAGCTCAGAGCTGGTGGTCCATGAGCAGCTTCATTTTGGGGAGAAGCCCTACAAGTGCTTGGAGTGTGGGAAGAGGTTCAGGCAGAGCAGCACCCTGATCAGCCACCAGATGATCCACACTGGGGAATGGCCCTACGAGTGTGGGGAATGTGGGAAGGGCTTCAGCTCCAGCTCCGCCCTTGTCATTCGCCAACGCATCCACACTGGGGAGAGGCCCTACGAGTGTCCTGAGCGTCAGAAGAGGTTTCAGAGCAGCTCCAGTCTCCTCCGGCATAAGCGGATTCACATGGATGAGAGGCCCTTCCACTGCCCTGAGTGTGGGAAGGGCTTCAAACACAACTCCAACCTCATCAGGCACCAGTCCATCCACACTGGGGAGAGGGAGAGGCCCTACGAGTGTCTCCAGTGTGGGAAGAGGTTTCACACCAGCTCAAATCTCCTCCTGCATGAGCGGATTCACACAGAGGAGAGGCCTTTCCGCTGCCCCGACTGCAGGAAGGGCTTCAAGTGTAGCTTCACCCTCATCATCCACCAGTGCCTCCACACTGGGGAGAGGCCCTACGAGTGTCCCCAGCGTGGGAAGAGCTTCACCCAGATCTCTGTCTTGACCAGACACCAACGAAGGCACCTGTAAGAGAAGCTCTGCCAATGCTGCAATGCATGAGGGCTTTTGTGCACTTCCCCAACTTCATCCATAATTGGAGGATCCAATCCGAGCCCCAGAAAACTATCAGAGGTGTAAAAGATTGAACAGGTGGAATTCATCTTCAACACAATTTATCCCACAGGATTAATGATAGAATACCATATTAATTTTTATAAATATGTCTCTGGATTATTTTGATCGTGATCAGATGGAAAGATCACTAGCACAGTTATTTACTCCACAGTTCAGGAGCTATAACAATTTTTAGAATATCGTTCTCTAAGAAGCAATTTTGAAGTCAACAGGGCCTTGCTGGAGCTGTTGGAGCCCATTTCAGGCAGAGCCTCCTGCTCCAGCAGGAACTGCCTTTCCTGTGCCATGAGCAGGGCAGGTCCCGCTGCAGGAAAAGCCCCAGGCCAGCCCCAGCACAGGGAAGGCCTCAGGCACAAGGGCAGAGTGCCGTGCTGGGAGCTGTGCCAGGGACAGCCTGAAGCACCAAAGGCGCCTTGGCAGCAGCAGCTGCTTGCAGGCCATGGCCAGAAGCCTCCCTTGGCAGCCCGGCCTGGTGGCCACCACTGCACAGCTGCTGCCTCAGGGCTCATTCCTGCCTGTGCTCTGAAAAGCCACTTCTGCTCCAGAAGCCTGACTGGGAAGCCATTGGCCCCAGCACCTTGGGGACAAGATATTAATGACAAAACTCTTCATGCCAGCAGAGCCAAGGCAGGGGCAGAGGAAAGGGGAGAGCCAGGCCCAGGGGGCAGGGCTGCCATGGTGATGGCTGTGAGGTCACTGCCCCTGCAGCAGCCTGGCTGCCCTCAGCAGACATTGTGGCCAGAAGCGTTGTGAGGGCACCCAGCACATCAGAGAACCCACACTACAGGAATTCTGTCCTTTGGAATGAGAGGGTTTCACTGGGTCAGGTTGGACAAAGCTCCTGCTCTTGGACAATTCCTGGGATGAGGCATCCACTTCTCTGGACAAACAGATTCCATTTTTTGCCACTCTCATAATTGTAAAATATTTCCTCCTTTTAACAAATGTAAAACCACCCTCATTCAGCTTATTGATATTGACCCTTTTTTCTGTGATGGCAAGATTTGGGAGAAAATACCTTTGACCACTATTTTTCCATTTTTACAGACCTCATTTTTTTCCACAAATCTCCCAAGATGGGGTTTGGCGGCCTCATCACATAAGCAGCAGGCAGAGTCTGCAGGCTCTGGATGTGGAAACTGATGACAGAACAGGAATAGCCTTGGAGGGATTGGAGGGTGGTTCCAGGGAGACTGGAGGTTTTTCTTTATAGAGAATATAAGCATGGGAAGGAAAAAACGGCACCAAAGGTAGGTGGAGAGGTCCAGAGTGGACACCAGGAGAAAGGAATTTCCCTGCCAGGGCAGGGCTGTGGTGCAGCAGATCCCCCAGAAGGAGCCTGGAGCAGACCAAGGCTCTGTGTGGGCAGGCAGAGGCAGGCAGGAGGCAGAGCTGTCAGCAAAGCAAGGGCCCAGCCAGGTGGGGCAGCCGGGGGATGCCGACAGCCTGCAGGGACAGAGGCGCAGGGCAGGGACAGCGTGGGACAGCCTGGGCTGCACAGGGCACAGGGATGGGCAGCAGCTGCAAGACAGCCCTGAAAGAGCCAACTCCTGCAGCACTTTGGCCATGGCAGACACAAAGAGCACCAAAGCCCCAGAGGGTCATTACAGTCCTTGTGCTGTGTCTGTGCTGCCGAGCTGGGCCGGGCTCCTGGCCCAGAGGCAGCTCCTGGCAAGGGCAGCGCTGCAGAGAGACAGCTCTGGCCAGGAGCAGCTCCTGTGCACAGCCCAGCAGGGCTGGGCCACTGCCAGGGCCCCTCAGGGACACCAGCAGGGCACAGACAGAGCTCACAGGGGCTCAGCACTGCCAGGGGCTGTGGCATGTCCCAGAGGGGGCTGTGTCACAGCAGCACCTCTGTGGCTGTGTCATAGAGGCACAGAGCAGCTGTAATGTCAGCAAGGGGCTGTGTGACAGCACAGAGTGGGCTGTGTGAGGTCACAGATTGGACTGTGACATCACAGAGTTTGTTGTGAGAGGTCACTGAGCAGCTAGAGCATCATAGAGGGGATTGTGTGACATCACAAAGCAGGCTGTGACATCATGGCACGGCTGTATGACATCATAGAGCAGACTGTGAGGTCAAAGTGTGGGCTTCTCCAGGTGCATATGGCTGAGATTGGGCTTCCACCTCCAAAATTCCCTATATCCAAAGACTGCTCCCACACAAAATCTGCCATTCCTGACAAGTCTGGCTGGCCTTGGCTTATTGAGGCTCTCTCCTGCCTTCCAAACACTGGGGCTCTGTGCTTTCCTTCATTTGGAAATGAACTGTCCTTCTCATCCAGGTGCCAGTGGTCAGAAATGGAGTTTCCACTCCAACATTCCCTGTTGGAGTGGAAACTGTGAGAGACTGGAGGAAATTGTTGGCTGGAAACATTTTATGTGGGGGAGAGGAAGGGGCAGGCCCAGCCCTACCCAGCCCTGGAACCCAAGCCCTGCCCTGCCCTGGAACCCCCCCCAATCCCCCCAGAGCCTCTATCCCAGCCCAGCAGTGGCTGCCAGTCCCTGGCACAGCAAAGGCAATGCTCCACAGCCGCCTCTGCAGCCCCAGCCCAGCTCCTGAGGGACCAAATGAGCCCAAGCCCCACCTGGGGGAAGGGCCCAGGAAGACCAAGGGGTATTGAAGGCTGACCACAAGGCAAGCACACACCTGACCCAATCTCCTCTTTGAATTTCTATCTGGATATCACTGGAATCCAGGCGTTGGCAGCTGTGTGTGTGCTTCTCCATATATTTTTTGTCTTTCTGTCTTTTTGCATCTTCTTCAAATTCCCTTCTCTTGCCCATTTTGAGTAACTTAAAATTGAATGACCTAAGCATTTGTAAAGTTAAATGGGCCAAGACAATGCGTTGAGAAGTGTTTTTGATTGATTGAATGTTGTATTAACCTCTGGCCAAAGTTTCTCTGATTTTCTAAAAGTGCTAGTAAAGGCTGTTTTCTTGTTTTGAATTCTTGAGGATCTCTTCTCAGTAGTACTCCAGTACATCCAAATCAGGGTACACAAGCAACTGTAATTCCTTTTAAATGTCTCCTTGAGTAAATTGTTTGCAGGATGGGAGTCAGGGCTTGTGTGTCCTGCTTGGCCCAGCCCAGGCAGGGCTTTCCCAGCCACATCCCACACTCCATTGCCCAGCTGGAGCCGCTGGTGCCTCTGAGTTGTGCTGCCCCAGCCCCAGGGACGCTCTCCTTGTCTGCCCATTCCCCCACGCTCTCTGGGCAGGGATGGCCTCACTGGGGGCTGCTGACATCCTCAGCACCTTGGAGGCTGCTGCTGAATTTTCCTGCTGCAGAGGCTTGTTCAGCCCTCAGCTCTTGAGTGCAGGAATTCAGTGGCCCAGGGCTCATTAACATTCAGAATACCTGAACAAGCCAAACCCCTGGGAATAATTTGATTTTAATTTTTGAATCTTTTGTGATTACTTAGACAGACTTCAGAAATGTATTCCAAGTGAATACATGATATTTAAAGACAGTGAGAAAAGATTTCTTAGGTCCTGCTTAGGTTATTTTTCCCTCTTAACACATTGATATGTGTAATCATGTATGAAACGCTGAATCCAAGTACCTCCTCATGCAGTTGGAATAGATATGAAAATCAAGACCCTTCATGGCTGACAATCAATCAGACTCTGTCTCTACCCCCACCCCACCATTTCCCCCATCCAAGCCCTGGCACTCAGAGCAGCCTTGTGCAAATCTCAGCTCCCTCCAGCCCAGGCTGCACCTGCAGCTTTCAGCTCCTTGGCTCCAACTCCCACCTGCTTTCCTTGGAGAATGAGCTGCCCGACACACAGAGGTATGTTCATTTCTTGTCAGCCATCAAAGCCAAGGGAAGGCACAGCTCCATCAAATGCAAAAGTCATTCCTCTCCTGGATACTTAATCCACTTTCCACAGCAGATAGTCTCAGAGCAATGGAAAACACCTTCTGTGCCCAGTACGGATCCCAATGTTAGCGTTCAAAAACACATAATCACGGAGTGATTATATGCGGTGCTTTTTATTAAGAGCTCTGGGAATTGGGGTATTACAACCCAAATCTAATTCCGACCATACATTCGAGGTGAAGATGTTTTATACTCTATCGTTACATAACTTTCATGTTAATTATTAAACTTACATTGTTCTATTGTATACGTAGATTCTTATGGTATAATAATTATACTTAATTACTAAACAATCATCACATCTAACAATTATATCATTTATCATACTGCTCACACAGGTGCAGTGTTCTGAGAAAAGCACAGAGCCCAACATCTTAGTGTTCTATCTTTGACATTTTCCAGTGTTCCACTATCATTCTCCCCCCTTTGAAAGCATTTTCACTTCACTATATGTGTAAATGTTTTCACTTGATACAGTCCTTTTTATTCCTCAATTTATACTCGATTCTTCAAATCCAGGGTTGCTGTAAACACTGTTGTGGATGTTATTACAAACTGGAGAACCAGAGGATGGTGGACGCGGATCTCGTGTTAGTGCCTTTATTATCTTCTGGTTCCAGGATGTTTTCTTCTGTATCTCTCCCTTTAAGATGCTGTAAACTAACCAAATTGCTAAGAATACGATTAGTAAGATTATCACATTCTCAATCATAGATTTAATCCATGAACTCACATTCCACCCTAACCCTGTAAAGATTTTTCCTAACCAGCTTGTAGTCAAATCCTTTAACTCTTCTTGTGCTTCATGCTCTATTTGTTTCAACTTACTGATGTCATATTCTACATTTGCAGTTACATTTGGGATATGAACGCAGCAATGATCAACCTGACCTTTTAAAAATCCACATACTCCATGCTCTTTCAGAAGTAACAAATCTAAAGCTAATCGATTTTGTAAAGTCATTTTTGTGGTGGCTTGTAATTGTATGTTTAATTCCTTAAATCCTTCCCAGGTGACTCTTGCCAGTCTACCTACCTGACCTGTAAGTTTGTACAGCATCTCTCTACTCTTATAGTTTGCTATAGGACTAAGCAATGACTCTAGGGCCTACCCAATTTTCACTCCACTAGAGGGTTCTTGCCAGGTGTCATCTGGATCTTCATTGTCTAGAACTTCCCGTCTTGCTCTTATCTGCAGAAGTTCATGTTTTCCGTTAAATGGGGACTTTTTCCAGATTGGACATAAGGTTGGAAGGCCTAAAGTAATCTCCTTTATTTTCCCATCTACAGGCAGATGTGTTGTCCAGGTACCATCACTTGCTGCCCATACAAATTGTCCGTGACCTCGGATTGTAATTCTGGTGCATCCTATAACTGCCTTATAATTCACTCTGCCTTGTTTATGTTTAATCCCTCTGCAAGCACAACCAATTTGTAGGGCTATTGCCAGGGGTGGCATCTGTTTTATCTCTACATCATTCTAAGTGCAGTCATAGGTTTTATTGCATGCCCACTAACTTACTTTGTCTGCCTTCGTTCTGCTACTAGTGGCAGTGTTTGTTATTGCTGGATCTGTTTCATTCTCGGGGCCTTCCCACTTAATACACCAAGGGGTGTTTGCCATATATTGGAATTTTTGAAGAATACTCACAGACCACGCACTCTCCTAAGGCTCTATCCGATCTTTCTGATCCTTGGCCTCACACTTCCACACCAGAGTGGTTTCTATAACATTTTCTATAATCTTTTTATAGTGTGGTAAATGGCATTGCCATTGTGTGATGCCTTCTGATTCTCCCATAGGGGTTCCTAGTATGCCATCACTTAGAATACAGTCTTTCTGGCTCAAGGGTCTCATCCATGTTCCTATTTTCTCCCAGGTTTCCTTGATTACTTGCTTCAATTCGGGAACCTGTCTACATGTAATTGTTTTGTTCCCTTGTATTTCAGGTAATTTTGATGTTATGATTCTCCAATTTACTGGGTCTCCTGCTGCTTTTGGTATTGGCAGACAGGCAGTTATTCTACTGGTGTTTTGCATTTTGGCAAAATCTTTGACCAATCCAATCATTATATTCTCAGCCCGAACTGCATTAGGAACATTTATCACCTGTGTTTCTGTTTGTACCTCTCTCTTCATTCTGGAATGAAGAGTAGTTTGTTGATCATTTTGCATTCCACATCCTAAAGGCATTAATAATATTAACACAAGCATTCTTAAGGTAAAACACATCTTATCTGTAGCCTTGTTAGTTCCACAGTTTACACAGTCCGTGATCCGGGATGGACTTTCTTCACCCGGGTATAGTGAATCCAGGGGTCCACGCCGGCCACTTTGACTGCTGTGAAGGTAGTCAGTAGTACTTGATGGGGTCCACTCCACTTTTCTTTCAGTGGTTCTTCGTTCCAGTTTTTGATGTACACCTCGTCTCCTGGATGTATGTTATGAACTGGATTCTCGAGAGTCAGTGGTCTGTTCCACACAAGGATGCTCCGGAGCCGAGCTAAAGTTTTCCCAAGAGACAGAACATAGTTATACACTTCCTACTTTCCTGTGACGTGTACATTAGGGTTAGGCTCAGGAGATTCATATGGTTTCCCATACAATATCTCATAAGGACTGACTGACATCCCACTCCTAGGCTTTATCCGAATCCTTAACCGTGCTATTGGCAAAGCCTGGGGCCACTGTAATTTGGCTTCTTGGCATATCTTACTGATTTGCCTTTTTAGTGTCTGATTCATCCTCTCTACCTGTCCGCTTGACTGGGGTCTCCACGGTGTGTGGAGGTCCCAAGTTATCCCCAGCAATCTACTTACTTCTTTTACTACTGTAGCTATGAAATGGGGCCCCTTATCTGATGATACCCCTAGGGGTACCCTGAATCTGGGAATAATCTCCTGTAGTAACCACTTAACTGTTTCTTTTGCTTGGTTCGTGCGACAGGGAAGGGCTTCTGGCCACCCAGAGAAGGTGTCAACTCCCATTAAGAGGTATTTGTATCCTCGAGTCCTTGGCAGTTCTACAAAATCTACCTGCCAATAGTCTCCTGGCTCTATTCCTACCCGGATTCTTCCTAGTTGTGCCTGTCGCCTAGCCACTGGGTTGTTTTTCAAGCAGATATCACATTTTGACATTACTGATTTTGCCATTGTTAACATCCGTACTGAAATTAAACTTGTTTTAGCAGTTTTACTAATGCTTCTGCTCCCCAGTGACATTCGTTATGTTTAATCTGTAGAACTTCTCGCATTATCAAGGGGGGTACCACTATTTGTCCTTGTGCAGTCACATACCATCCTTCTGAATTCTTTTGTGCATTTAGCAAACGTGCCAGTCTCTCATCTTCTACTGAATATTTTGGGTTTGGAGGCAGATTGAATTGGGACACATTGAGCTTTAAAGGTATAAATGCCATTGTTGTTTGCACATTTCGAGCAACCTGTCGGGCTGCCCAGTCTGCCTTTCGATTTCCCTCACAGATTTTGGAGTTTCCTGATTGGTGTGCTTTGCAGTGTATGATTGCCACTTGTTCAGGCTTTTGTACTGCCTTTATCAATTGCAGGACTGCATCCTGATGTTTAATGTGTGTACCCTGAGAAGACAGTAGTCCCCTTTCTTTCCACAGTGCTCCATGTACATGCACCACTCCAAAAGCATATTTTGAGTCAGTCCAGATATTTACCTTCTTCCCTTCACTTAATTCGAGTGCCCTGGTTAAAGCAACCAGTTCTGCCTTCTGGGCAGATGTATTTGGTGGTAATGCCTTTGCCTCCACT